>JANKKB010029993.1:0-39258 GCA_026225775.1 Bursera palmeri | reverse complement strand
GGTTGTGATAGGCTTTTTAGCCTAACTCTGTTGTTTCTTTATTTTTTTATCTATTTAATCCTTTGGAATTTTCCAAAAAGAAGCAAAGCTCAAGGTGATGATGGTAATGAGTTTGAGGCTGCATGTCGTGAGAGCATGCGCTCTTATAGAGAGAGTCTTGAGGCGTGGAGAGGGAGGTAGGCGGCTGCTGCAGGACCATCACATGGCAATTCATCGATGTTGAGCCAGACTATGATAGTGACTTTAGTTTCTAATTTGATGTTTTAAATTGTGCTATTCAGTGCTATGTTTCGTAATATGGCTTTATGTGTTAAACTTAGATAAAAATCTTATTTATGAAATCCTTATGCACCAAAATCTAATTCATTAAATTCTTGAGCCATTTTAGTATTGACTATTATATTTTTCAGACAGTAACAATGTTCATCAAAGATGGATGACCAGAAAGCTCCAAAAGAATAAAACCCCATTTGTCGGGAGCTATGTAAACTCAACTTCTATATACGCCAGAGGGATCTGCTTGAAGAATCCACGGATGCTCTAGAAGCTTGTGTAGTGGCAGGCGCTGTGAAAAATCCTCTACAAGCATCTGTTTTCCATTAAGAAAGCAAAATTCATAAAACTTGATATGTGACAATATAACAGTTTTAAGAATTGGGAGTGGTTCTAAGAACAAGGAAAATTCCTGACTAATACGGTCCTTAGCAGCAGAAGACACAATTGGTATCAAAAGGAACTTCAGACCCACTTGCACAAGCCCGTAAAGTGGTAAGATCAAGTTTTCGTTTATCTTAATTGCAACTTTTGATATGGGTTATTGGTAACGTCCATTAGGAATCCAGCTTACCTTCTATATGTTTCCGAGTCTTCCTTGTCCTCGAAAGGAGGGACCCCCACAAAGAAATTCATAGCATAGAATACCAAGGCTCCAGATGTCCACACTAACATCATATTCAACACATTCCACTGCAATATTAAAATAAATATAAGCTAAACAAGGTTTGGTGAGATTTGTTTGCCAGAAAATTACATATATATGCAAAACTACACATTTCCCACAATGCCACATGAAATGTAAATAGAATACTTCAAACTTTAAACAAACAGATGTTTACTACGAAGCCTTTAAAGATCTCTTAACCTCTAATTGCAGTGCCCAATATTTACGTGCCCATCTCAGGTGGGAGGTAGTCCAGTGTGCCGCACATGGTCCTCCTATGGTTAACTGTGACGATCCAAAATCTGCAATCTTGGGCTCACCCTGACAAATGAAACCCCCATTGCCATTTTAAGCACAAAACTATTTCACTAATCAAATAACAGACATGAAACAAAATTTCGCCATAAATGTCAGTCATCACCTGTAAACCATTAACAGGTTCTCTGGCTTGATATCTCTGTGTATTACATGCTTTCCATGACAATATATGAGGACACGAGCCAATGATGCAACATACTTTAACATGCACCATAAGTCAATAAAATCAGTAACAAAGACAAGTAAATGTTGGCTGTATTTTCAGGTCAATAACACAAACAAAACATGTATAAAACAAGAAGAAAAATGCAGAGAACGTGTAGGAGAAAAGATGCAGAACAGAGGAGAATAAACTTGCAAAATGCACCAGCCAATAATTGCCCTACACATGGCTTAATATGGTTCATACAAAAGTTACTCTAGTTAACTACACAATCGGTTAATATATTTAACACCATTGCAGTAACTTGATTAATCACTGTACATTACCATCAATATTCTCCCCCTTTAATGTGCAGTTCTTGAACTCCTAAAGCTTCTCTCAAATGCTCAACCTTGTCTTTAGGAAGTGCCTTATTGAACACATCAGCAAGTTGATTTTCAGACCTGTAAAACTCAAGTTGAATTTCACCTCCTCCAATTGCTTCTCTAATGAATTGATGCTTGAATGCTATGTACTTGCTTCTATTATGATCGACAAGATTCTGGGGCATTGCTGTGGCAGATTTATTATTACAAGGTATCTTAGTTCCTTGCTCTTGCTTCTCACCACCATTATCTAGAATTCTCCTAAGCCAATTGCAATATGAAGTTGTTAAGGAGGCTAAAACATACGTTGCTTCTGTTGTGAATTGAGCAATTGATTGTTGTTTCTTTAAATACCAACAAAACACCCTTGAATCAAGAGAAAACACATAAGTTGAGGTGCTTTTTATGTCATCCATACAGCCACCCTAGTCATTATCACAAAATCTAACTAGTTTCACTTCCGAACCTTTATGTATGATTCCAAGGTTCATTATGCCTTGCAAATACCTCAATACTCTCTTGGTTGCCCCAAGATGAATATGGCTGTGATTGTTCATAAACCTAGACAACAAACTTATTGCAAATATGATGTCAGGCCTTACTAAAGTGAGATATAACAACTTTCCCACCAAACTTCTATCATGAGTTATATCCACTTTCTTTCCTCCATCTTCCTTCATCAATTTTTCATTCATAACAAGTGGAATAGCAATAGATTTATAACCTAAGATTCCTTCATTTTTAAAAATATTTTCAATTTACTATCTTTTTGAAATGAACGCACCATTTACTTCTTGGTGAACTTCAATTCCAAAAAAATATATCAATAATCCCATATCACTCATTTCATATCTTTTCATCATTTCACTTTTTAAATATAATTTCATTCTCTCATTGTCATTTGTAAACACCAAATCATCAGTATAAATTGAGGTAATAAGGATATTAAACATACCTTGCTTCTTTACATGCAAAGTTGACTCACTTTTGCTTCTTTGAAAACCTTATATAGTGAATTAGGCATTAATTTGGCTATATCAAGCCCTTGGTGCTTGTTTGAGCTCATTCAAAGCTTTTCTAAGCTTGTATACCTCGCTCTTTTCACCTTGACTGCAAAGCCTTGTGGTTGATCAACAAACACTTCTTCGTTTAGCTCTTCATTTAGCTTTCTGTTTAAAAAGTTGATTTGACATCAAGTTGGCATAATAACCAATCCTTTTGAGCCGCTAATGCAATGAGAACTCTAATGGTATCAACATTGGAACTTGTGTAAAAATTTTATTGAAATCAATATTGGATTGTTGTAGGTATTTGGTAACTAATCTTGCCTTGTATCTTTGCACTCACCACTAGGATTGTATTTTGCGTTGTAAATCCACTTCACTCCAATAATTTCTTTGTCATTTGGCCTATCAACAAGCTACTATGTATTATTCTTTTTGATCCCATAAATCTCTTCCTCCATATTTTCTTTCAAGTCTTGTCTTTGATTGCATCTTCAAATTTTTTTGGTTCAAGAACACAAAAGTTACATCTTTGGTACACATCTTCCAAGTTTTTCATTTTGAGTGGAGTTGAGCTAGGTGATGATGACCTAGTGGTTGAAGAACTACTTGGAGAAGATGGTGAGCTTGGTGGAGAGGAATGTAAATTATCTTCTTCATGTTTATTGCACTGTAATAAATTTGGTTGAAATTCATCAACTAAATCAGCCCTCTTTTCAACTGTTTCAAGTTCTAAAATATAGCTAGCGTGCTCATAAAAAATGAAATCTCTACAGATAACCACTTTCTTATTTTCTAAGTTTTATAGCCTATAGCCTTTTGGTTGCGAGCTATAGCCAATAAAATATGTTTTTCACTATTTTTATCTAGTTGTTGTCTCTTCTCTTTAGTAACTTGGACATAACACACACATCCGGACATCCAAAGACTTTAAATTGCCTAATGGATGACTTTTTCCCACTCCAAGCTTCTATGGGAGTTTTGTTATTCAAAGCCTTTATTGGTGCTCTATTTAGCAATAACTGTTATGTAGATGGATTTTAGCCCAAAAAATTTAGGCAACCCCTTTTCCTGGTTGCAATATTGATTTTGTCATTTCCATAACGATTGATTCTTCCTTTTTAAAACACCATTTTGTTCTAGTGTATTGCAAAAGGTAAGTTGTCTTTCTACACCTTCATCTTCACACATTTTGTTGAATTCATTAGAGGTATATTATTTCTCTCTATCACTTCTTAATATTTTGATGTATTGACCATTTTTCTTTTTCATAAAACTCTTGAGTTTTTTGAAGAGGGTGAAGACTTTAGATTTTTGCCTCAAAGGAAACTCAAGTCATTCTCGAATAATTTTCAACAAATAGTCGAAAATACTTATTGTTGGAATGAGATTGAGTCTTCATTGGCCTACAAACATCTGTATGAGCTAGCTCTAACACTTTCTTTACCCTCCCCCTTTGGAAAAGATTGCATATGATGCTTCCCTAGAGAACACCTCTCACATATTTTAGGTTTCTCTTCAGTTTTTGGAAAACCTTACATCATTTGTTTTTGGTAACCCTTACATCATTTGTTTTTGGTGCAACAACTTCAAACTATGGAAATTCAAGTGTTCAAACCTTCTATGTCATAGCAAATGATCAATTTCAGTTTGCATCCTCAAGGAAACATTATTTGAGTACTAAAAATTTAGTGGAAAAGTTTTAGTTTTCATTTCCACACTAGCCACAACTGTAACGCTCCTGCCCCAAAGAATCACAATCACAATCACAATTGACCGGTCGTTACCTTCAAATAAATTGTCAATTTGCTCCCCTCAGGGACGAGTCCCCCACNTTAAAGGACAATTGGTATTCACTCTGAACGCTTTCCTTTAAGGTCTTGGGTTCGAGTGGGGGACGTGTCCCTGAGGGGAGCAAATTAAAAATTTGTTTGAAGGTAACGACCGGTCAATTGTGATTATGATTGTGATTGTTTGTGGCAGGGGCGTTACAACAACGATGCTTTCTCTTCCTTTATCAAATGTTGCACACCTTTTGCTTTCAAATTTCAAAGAATAACCATTTTCTAGTTGTTGTCCCACACTAAATAAATTTTGTTCCAATTCTAAAAGTAACAGCACATTAGATATATATCTAACTCCCTTTTTAGTTTGAATGGAAATATTGCCTTTGCCTCTAGCTTGAACAAGTACATCATTTCCCATTTTCACTTATATTATGTGGAGGAGTCAAGATCAAGAAAATATCACAATTCCCAGTTATGTGATTTGTATAGCAATTGTTAAGAAACCACACATCATTTTTCTTCTCAATTGCACTTTGACAAGGATAAAACAAATTTGCTTCTTTTCCTTGTTCTTCCGCACAACCACTTGTTGTGTTGCTTTGTTTCTACAATCTTTTTGCAAATACCCAAGCTTCTTACAATTATAGCATTGTCGCTTCCCTTTAAACTAACAATTAGTATCAGAATGACTACTTCTTTTACAAATACTACACTTTTTAGATTGCCCTTCATCATTTTCTATTCTATCAAATTTTTCTTTGTCTCTTCCTCTCAAATTCCAACCCCTACCTCTACCTCTAGATTGATTTTCACGTCTGTTTTGTTCAAAATTAGTTTGCTTTTTCCCTAAATTTTTTGGTCCAACATGAAGCTTTGATTGAAACACACTCTCTACTAATTTTTTAGAGTGGCACATCAACCTTTGCGCAAATGTTTTTAGAGACCCCATCAATTCATTTAAACTTAATTCAACAAGATTAGTTTCTTCAATCTCAACAACTGTAAGCTCAAATCTAACTAATAAGTTATTCAACACCTTTTCATTTATTTTTTTTTATTGTTTTATCATACACTTTCATTTGATTCGCAAGCTTAATAAATTTCTTGGAGAACTCAACCAAAGTATCATTTTTTTTATATTCTCAAAATCTCTATGAATTGGAGTTTAATCGTTTTTACTTGGATGATGCCTTAGTGTTCTTACTAGATGATTTCCTAAGCTTATTTTGCTATAGAAGTTCCAATGATTCTTGAAAAAATGACATCTGAAACTCCTTGTTGGATCTTTCAAAGGGCAGTAATGTCCTCACTTGACACACCAATAATCATAATTCTCTCCATTAAAAACGGGTACAAAAGATTGCTGAGCTAAGGGGGATGAAGAGCTTGAGCTAGCCATGAATTTGGGTGCTTAAAGTATGGATTTTATAGGTTTTTTTCTGGGGTACTTTTGTATCTGACATGGGAGCTCTAATACCAGAATGTTGTCTGTACTTTCAGCTCAATAACACAAGCAAAACAAATATAAAACAAGAAGACAAATGTAGAGAACGTGTTGGAGGAAAAAATGCAAAACAGAGGAGAATAAAGTTGCAAAGTTCAGAGCCTTCTTTTAGTTTCTGTAGAACCCTTTTTGTTTGATCCAATTCATCTGTTTTTTACATTGTTTTAAGTCTTAATATATACAAAACGCACCAGCCAATAATTTCCCTACACATGGCATAATATGGTTATACAAAAATAACTTAACTACACAATTGGTTAATATATATAATACCACTGCTGTAGCTTGATTAATCACTGTACATTAACATCAAAAGTAAAGCAAATTAAAGTATATAATACGGTATACAAAAAACTTAAAGTAGCATCACGCCTTTCACTGAAGTATTTACAATTCTTAAGTTCCTTCTACGGTTCTCCTTTTGCAGCGTATGCTAACATCAAATACACTCGCTTCTGCATCAATTGCATTTTTACGACGTAAGTATAATAATCAAATTGCCTGTGTACTTCCTGACCTGATCTCACAATAACCAAGAAAAGCTTAGAGTCACATCATGAAGAATATTGATTCTGACATAAACAAAATAAGGGCTCTGGTGGAACTGACTACAGAAACTAGAATAACTCCAACCTAATCCTTATGGCCTAATTGAATATGTGGATGCCTAAATGTCTTTCTTCCGCTGCACTTATGTGAGCCTTACAGTCTACAATACTTTTAGATATGTTAAATGCATCTAATGACGTTCTTGGTTTAAAAAAAAGAGCTGCATTCCTTTCCAAGTATTACATTAAAAAAATAAAGAATAAAATTTAAGAGAATGTTCTATAAATTTTAACTTCCATAAGAGCCTATGTATATATATATATGATAAGTCTACATTGGGAAGCATATTCTTCCTTTCACTCGAATATTTCTTGTTTCTTCGATTGATGACTTTGTCTCAAAAGTTTGATAACCAAAATATATTTTAACTTCCAAGTCGTGATACAAACAGAACATATATCAAAGAACAATTAAACATTTCCTCAAACCAATTTAATTTCTCACACATGCTTAGACATTTTCCGATCTTTATAAGGATCTTTCATTTTTTGAACCTCCATGGCACTAAAAACACCGTGTAAACTTTCACTATCACGATCATCATAACCACCACCACCACCACCACCATCATCATCACTAGTTTGATCAAGAGCCAGTAATTCTTCCTTGTATTTGACACTTTCAATTCTCATCTGCTTCACTTTGCCCCTGTAATCACACCCTTTAAGCATATTCACAACTTGCTTCATATTAGGCCTCTTCTCAGGCTCGCTTTGCACACATAGGGCTGCAATATTAATGGCTTGTTTTAATTGGTTTTCATCAAAGTTCCCTCGAAGCTTTGGATCAACGAGATCCTTGAATCTTCCTTTAAGTATAAGCGGCTCTGCCCATTCTGTTATTGTTCTCTTTACACCTCCAGGGAGCTTTTCGATTGGCTTTCTTCCTGTGAGAGTCTCTAGCAGGAGAATTCCAAAGCTGTACACATCGCAACCTTCGGAAACCTTTCCCCACATGGCGTATTCGGGTGCCAAGTATCCCAAAGTGCCCTTAACTCGAGTTGTCATGTGGCTGACACCTTCAGGGATTAGCTTTGCGAAGCCAAAATCTGCAACTAGTGGCTCGAAATCTGAATCCAAGAGCACATTGCTGGCCTTTATATCTCTGTGAATGATGTGGGGAGTCACCTCGTGATGCAAGTACCTATATATTGCAACAACAAGAACAAATAACGAAAACTTATTACAATCTTTTGATGAGTTTATATATATACATAGTAGAAAATCATTTTTTTCAATTTGCATTGTTAAAAATGTTTCAATCAAATGAATTTTCTTTTCTATATTTATTGAAGTTTTTATTTCTGAAAACAATTAATGTATTGCCTAATAGATTATAGAATGCAATTCCAAGAAATCTATATATGCAATTACTTGATTATAAGTAAAAGGGGTCAGTGCAATCTTACAATAGGCCTTCAGCCGAGCCAATAACAATTTTCATTCTCCTTTTCCAATCTAATTGAACCTCGTTAGCAAACTGACCATGGATATGAGAGAGCAGACTAAGATTGGGCATGTAATCATATACTATGAGCCGTTGATCAGTCCCAGCACAATAGCCTCTTAGACCCAACAAATTCTTGTGCCTAACCCTTCCAAGTACTTCAACTTCCACTGCAAATTCCATCTCCGCTTTTGAATTCATAGCTTTCAACTTCTTCACTGCTATCTGCATCAATTATTAAAAACCCCTCAAAAAATTTTATTTAATTTGTTTAGATATTAAAAAATTTAGACAATCAATTGGCGGAGGAATTTGTTGGAGTATCCAAGTATCGTCGGATATATCGATTCTACGATCATATCAAAATTTATATTTCAGAAATTGATTTTGTTACAATTTGCAAAACATCTAGCTTGATATCTAACCTGTACTACTTTTGACTGATCAGTACAAGAATGAAAATCAGAGATAGTAATATTTATGAAGTTACCTGAAGACCATCTGAGGTTTTTCCCCAGTAGACACTACCAAAGCCACCTTCTCCAAGCTTGTTTTCTTCGCTGAAGCCGTTAGTAGCATTATGCAATTCCTTGTAGGTGAATATCCTCCATGTAGCATTATTAGCCGCAGTAATTGTGTTTATCCTGAAAAAAATACACCAATAAGTTCCAGTATTTCCGCTAATATATATCATTTCAGCCATGCACATTATTTAGAGCTAAACTGTATAGCTTTACGTACCCTTCTTCAACCTTCTCTGAACCACAACAACTGAAGACCGATCCCATAGTTTTGTACTACAGGATGGTTCCAAAATCCTTTTGAGCTTTAATTTCCATGATAGAGTTTCCTCTTTTAAACTAGAAAATGGTGTTTTGATCACACGTAATCGCAGCCGCCCTCGGCCGGCTTTATTAACGAATCTTTAATGGATTAAATTGTTTTATCATTATTCTTCAATATTATGTGAAAGTATTACAATAAATATATGCATTAGCTTTAATTGGGAACTCCACTGAGTATCAGAGTTTCATACATACGAGATGGTCCGTCATATCTAAGATATAAATCTATCTCACAACTTGTATGAACTTCTTTCCAGCTATTATCAAATATAATTAAATCTTATTAAATATACTTTAACGTTAACTTAGATGGATTCAGCTTTAGGGATAATTCTTTTTACCTCTCTTTTATAATCATTTTCTAATAAGTGAAAGAGTCTTGAGTATGTCGGATTTTCTCACGTTACTATGTTTATTTCTTACATTCAAGTAACAAGAATAAGGTGAGGCTTTCCCCTCGTACTTATAAAGTGACTACCAACCCCTTGTAGGATTACCCCAACAATTTCCTCCTCACACATCAGAGACTACAAACCTCTTATGGGATACCCACACAATCTCTCCCTCACACATCTGATACCCGTGTTAGGAAGTCAGGAATTTCTCACCCCAAAAAGCTAGCTTAAGAGATAGTGGCTTTCCCTTGCACTTATAAACCGACTGTCAACCCCTTCCACAATCAACGCAGTGTGAAAATTGTGGCACTTAAATTCGGGTTAGGAAGAACTTTGCTGTTGAGTCCTAATTATATCTTATTTACATTTTTTATGCAAATAAAAAGAATCCTAATAATATCCTATTTACAAATAGGAAAATATTTTAATTAAATATTTAATTAAAAATGTTTTAGTTCAACTAGGAAAGGAAACTATAAGAGGATTTTGATTCCTATATAGTACAGGAATCTTACATTGTTTAGGAAAGTAATAGAAAAGAGCATAGGAGCACTATATAAAGAGGGTTTAGTTCTCTAGTTGATAGCATCCTAATTTCTAAGAATTGAGAGGTTTCTTCATAGAAATCTAATTGAGAGAAATATAGAAGAGAGATTGGATCAATCATTTGGGAATTATTTTAGTGAATTAGAATCAAGAGATGAGTTTGTTATCGAGAGTTGTAATCTTTTTCTAGAGTTATTTCTTTATAAAAATTGTTAGTCGTTGTCCTGTGGATGTAGGCATACTGTCAAATTACATAAATCTTGTGTCTTGCTATTATTATTATAATTGATTGTTCTTTGACTTGCAATTACCAATTGCGATTTGGTTTGTTATTTGAGTTGTTTGTAGGTTGTACTTAGTATTTTCTAGTTTAGATTAGATTAATTGAAGTTTACTTTGTCGTTATCAATTCCGAATTTTTTTAAGTAAGTAGTATAAGAGCCTATTTCTGGTTTGGTATTGTTCACTATAATATTGTTTATATGTACTATTCATAGTATTGTTTACGGTTTATTATTCATGTATACTATTTATAATTACTGTTTATGGTCACTATTTATGATGATACTATTCATAATACACTATTTTGGTATTTGGAAAGATAGCTGAAAAGAAGTGCGATCAATAACTGAAGGTCCATGGTTTCGATATTCTTCGATTCGATAGAAGAAACAATTTTAGTAGATGGTAGACTACGGTAATAGATATTCTGATCAATACTGTTCTAGCAGATGTGATAGATGGGGAACTAATATTGATTCCACCTTATTATGATGCAGCAAACTTCATTAAGAAAGATAGGAAGGCTTGTAGTAATATTCGTTTATGTCTAACGGCTACAATTATACATAATTATGATGATGAAATGACTGCGAAGTTTATTTGAGACAAGTTGAAAAAGAACTATCTTAGGAAGTATTAGATGAATTTGTTTTACCTTCAGCAAAAGCTCTTCACATTTAAGACTGAATCAAGTAAACTCATGACTGATCATACTACAGAATTTGAGTGTTTATATTCGAAATGCAAAGATTTAGGGGCATCTTATGATGATAATATCAAATTTTTGTTATTTTTTACTTCATTATTACCTAAGTGGGTGGCATTAGTTAATACGTTGATAACAAATAAGATGGAGAAGTTAGTCTATGATATTATTGTTGTTATTGTTCTTACAAAGGATACCCATAAGAAATATATGGCTGATGATGCAGAAGCTTATGGGCTTATGGTCAGAGGTCAGAGTCAAGATAGTAGGAGTAATAGGAACAAGCAAAGTAGGAAGAAGAAGAATAGAGGTCGCTCACAATCTTGTGGAAGAGATATATCAAAAGTCAAGTATTTTAGTTATCACAAGAAGGACCACTACAGACGTGATTGTCGTAATAACAAGGATAAGGGTGTCAAGGGAGAAAGAATTAATGAGGCAAATCCGGTTGAGTCTTTTTCGGATAGCGTTAATGATGATATTGATGCTATTATTAAGGGAGACCTAGCAGAGGTGTTGATGAACATTGATGATTATCTATATAAGGGATGGCTGCTTGATACCAAGATATCTTACCATTTATGTCCAGTTAGGGAATGGTTTTGATGCGAACCCTAAGAATGAATCTTGAAACCCAAACACCCTTGAATGAAATTCAAGCCCCAAGAACCCTAAAAATAGATTTCTAACCCCGACATAATGATTATAGGAATTAAGAACGGAAGTTATTGGATGGTTTTGAATGTCATAAGGAAGAATCATTGATAAGTTTGATAGTTCTTGAAAGAACCAAAGAGAAAACAAACTCTTGTTGTTTGATATTGAATTCTCTAAAAAATAATCATTGTTCTTGATGTTTTTCCTACCCTCTATTACAGAGACACTTAATGGGCTTGTATAAGAGGATTAAAGAGATACTTAATTCTTTAGGCTTTGATCTGTTTGGGATGTTTTAATTATTTTTAAGTTTATTTGGGTTTTTTTCATTATTTGTCTTTTCTAGTGAGTTTAGGAATTCCATCTAGATATAAATTTTAATTATTTTAAATTATTTTTCCTAATGACCTTAGGATTTCCTACTTCTAATTGTTTAGGGTTTGGTTGTAAGACATATATAAGATGGCATTAAAAACATTATGAGGAATAATGATTCTTTTGAGTGAATTCAATATCAAACAACGTGAATTTGTTCTCTTTGGTTCTTTTAAGAACTATCGAACTTATTAAAGAATTCTTCCTTGTAGCATTCAAAACCATCCAATACTTTCGGTTCTTAAAACCTATAATCACTGGGTTGGGGTTAGAAATCTGTTTTTAGGGTTCGTGGGGCTTGAATTTCATTCAAGGGTATTGGGTTTCAAGATTCATTCTTTGAGTTCATATCAGTTGGGCATTAGAGCCTAGTTTCAAAAAATCAGGTTTGAGTTATCTTGAATTCTTTATCTTTTCTTGTTTAAAAAAAAAAAAATCACTGTACACGAAATCACTGTTCACAAAAAAAAAAGAAAAAAAAAAGGCCAATTGAAAAAAAAAATGATTTTAGTGTTTAGTTATATACAACGTAAGTCAATTCTTTGCTGTAAAAAAAAAATTAATTACTTGTTGTTCATTGAGAGTCTTTTTGATTCGTTTGTCTCTTTATTATTGTGTTGGTTTGGATACTATAAGTAGATCACTTGGTAGAGTAATTAGTTCAAGAAAGAGCTAAAAAGAGAAAGCTAAAAGTGAAAAAAAAATTGAGTGTGAAACACGAGTGTGATTGACATAATTTGAGTGTAAACACATAAGGGAGTGAAGTGAGGATCATCACTAACATTTTTTTGTGCAGCTTTCAAATATGTCTCAAAAAGGCAATTCAAATATGTCTTCTAAGGGAGAATCATCAAACAAAGAAGAGGGGGATAATTCTTTCTTTGCATTACAAACTATCCAACAACAATTTGAACATATGGATGTGATGTTTGATGAGATATGAGGTAGGATGGATAGGCAAGAAAATTCAATTACTAACCTACAAAGGGAGAAACCACAGAGTTCCTAATTTTAGAAGGCAAGAAAGGCGTGCACCTATGGAGAGTTTTGTAGTAGATAATGAGGATATAGCTGAAGAAGATCAAGAATTGATAGATGAAGTGGGTAGATTTGTGTCAAGGGTTGAAAGGCGTGATAAAGGAGTTAGGAGAGAACCTATAGGGCAAGATGTTGTTGATAGGAACTTAGGGAGTACTAAGATGAAAATACCTTCATTCTAGGAGAGAAAGGATCCAAAAATCTACCTAGAATAGGAAAAGGTGGTGGAGTTGATTTTTGATTGTCATAATTACTCTGAGGAGAAAAAATTAAAACTAGCTGTCATTGAATTTATTGATTATGCAATTATATGGTCGGATTAACTAGTGACGAATAAAAGGAGAAATCATAAGAGGTCTATTGAAACTTAGGATGAATTGAAGGCCATCATAAGAAGGCGTTTTGTCCCTAGCCACTATTAAAGCAATTTGTTTCAGAAATTGCAAGGCCTTACTCAAAGTTCTAAAAGCATAGAAGACTACCATAAATAAATGGAAGTAGCTATAATTAGGGCCAATGAAGAGGAGGATGAGGAAGCTACTATGGCTAGGTTTTTTAATGGACTAAATCAATATGTTGCAAATATGGTAGAATTGCAACAATTAGTTTTCCTAATTACCTTATGATTTCATTTTCCTAAATATTTAGGGTTTGGTTGTAAGCCATATATAAGATGACAAGAAAAACATCAAGAACAATTATTATTTTTAAGTGAATTCAATATCAAACAACGTGAGTTTATTTTCTCTTTAGTTCTTTCAAGAACTGTCAAACTTATCAAATGATTCTTCCTTGTGGCGTTCAAAACTATCCAATACCTTCAGTTCTTGATTCCTATAATCATCGGGTTGGGGTTAAAAATCTGTTTTTAGGATTCTTAAGGCTTGAATTTCATTCAAGAGTGTTGTGTTTCAAGAAACATCTAAAATAATTAAAATATATGTCTAGGTGGCATTCCTAAACTCACTAGAAAAGATAAAAAAACAAAAAAAAACCCAAAAAAACCTAAAAATAATTAAAACATCCCAAACAAATCAAATCCTAAAGAATTAAGTGTCTTTTTAATCCTCTTATACAAGCCTATTAAGTGTCTTTGTAATCCTCTTAACTCTCGCCCTAGTAATAGGCCCAAATGAATCTATGATTGCTTGTTGATTCTCATCAAGTTTACCACATATCATGAGGTAAAGAGTGGATCAGTTTTTATTGGTAATTCAAAGGGATGTAAGATAATAAGTATTAGTACTGTTTGTTACTGATTAGCAGATGGGTCAATCAGACAACTTACGAAATTCGTGATGTACCTGCTCTTTCTAAAGGCTAATTTCTCTTCGAGTACTTGAGGCTCAAGGTTTTAGGTTTGGAGGTGAAAATTATCATTGTTGTATGTACAATGGTGATAGACTGATGCTCACGAGTGTTAGACATGCTAATTTATATTTTCTTAGAGGAGATACGGTTGAAGGTGAAGCTATGGTCTTGAAGGTTCTAGATAAGAAGATTACGGCCTAAAATCAATAATGACATATGCACTTAAGGCATGTAGGTGAGTAAGGGTTGAAGGCTTTGAGTAAGCGAGGCTTGCTTGGTGATGAGCAGTTGGGGAACTAGATTTCTGTGAGCATTGCTTCCTAGGGAAGCAAACTCGGGTGAGATTTGATACAACTGAGTATATGACTGCAGGTATAGTTGACTACATCCATATGGATGTATGGGGGCTTTTTAAGATGGTTAAGGAGATTCCAGGTGGTTTATCAGTTTCGTTGATGACTTCAGCCCGAGAGTATGGATTTACACTATGAATAAAAAGAATGAAGTTACCAACATCTTTAAATAGTGAAGGGCGATGGTAGAGAATCAAATTTGTTATCAAGGTGGTAAGATCCTACAACGGTGGGAAATACATCAAAGACCCCTTGAAGGTATATTGTTGAACCAGATAAATCTTGTGTCTTCCTATTATTATTGTGATTTATTGTTTTTTGATTTGCAATTACTAATTTCGATCGGGTTAATTGTTTGGGTTGTTCATAGGCTATTCTTAATATTTCCTAGATTAGATTGAATTAATCGAAGTTTACTTTGTCAGCATCAACTCAGTATTTTTTATAACATATAGGATCACCCCAACATAATGACATATTATTATATATAACAAAAAATTTAAGTTAAAAAATTATTTATTTTCCAAAAAATTTATTTGATACGTGTCACGAATTCTTTTTGGTTGGATATAGGATAGTCCATGAAGGACTTCTTTTAATAAGTTAATTAATGAGTAAGGTTTTTATTTTAATTTCTAACCTTGTTAGCTTTTTAACTCCCGTAATAGCATAATACGAATGTAATGCATATTCGTTACAATTAAGTTTGACCTTAAATTAGAGTAACATTTCCTTGTTCCTTTTGTTGCCTTTCCTTCCTTTTTTTTTTTTAATAGTCACACTCGTTTTCTAATTTAATATGAGAGATGTCAGTTTGGTTAAATTTATATTGCTTTTCTATAATTTCAGTTCAGTAAAATTCTTGTCTAAATAGACAACAGAAAAAACAATTATTTTCTATTTAGATTATTTTCTTATCATTATTGAAAGAAATTTTGTACATAATTAATAAAATTATAAATATCAATCAAATTTCAAGTTGAAAATAATTAATCAAAATGCAACTATCAAATATAACAACTACTTCAACCACTTCTTTTTTTTTTTTTTTTCTTTCTTTCTTAACAGAGAGAACTGTGAGAAGTACCAACACTGAGACTAGGAAATAAAAAAATAAATAGTCATGTTCATTACCAAAAAAATTATGTATAAAATAGCAGAAACATATTCTAGATATAGTATAATTAAGTGAACCAACTGATGAATTAATTTAATGGAAATAGTAGTAGGTGGACCAAATATGATTAGCTGTTATACCTTAACATTTTGCCATTTGGCTTTAATTTGCTAGTAAGTCAATAGTCAACAGCTATATGGGTTCCAATACATAGGTTTGGTTTTTCATTTTTTATTTACAATTAGTTAAATGATAATATATAAAAGTAATAAAATATAAAAATAATGGAAGACTAATTATAAATTGAATATAAAAGTAGTTCTAAACATTATTAATTTAGATAGTCTAACGTCGAACAACTAGCTCTCTATGCATGTCACTGCGAGCTGTAATTAATCATTAAATGCTTAATAGGATTTTAACTTTAAGTTGTTCATTATTTTATCTATTTGACTTGTTGGGCAAACCAAAATTAATTGTCACTAAACGTATTATTGTAAGATTTCAATAAACTTGAAGGAGGGAATGTAGATTTTTTTTTTTTTTTAAAGAAGATATGATTCACAAATATTGGTTCAATAAACAATTATCAAACTTAATAAAAAAATCAGTAAATTGTGTTTGAATTAAACATCAAATTTTGGTGTACGCATGACCATATATGTACATCATTGTATCTATATGCAGCAAATTCACCAATAGTATCAAGAAAACATTTCATAAAACTAATTATTGATTTCCTTTGTCAAGTAGAGGATGATTTAAAAGATTATAACTAAAGATTTCTCACTTTACTCTTCACAAGGTTCCATCAGTCGGTCACGCTCTTGCTATCATAGCACAACACATGTTCAAATATTGGCCACCCTAGCTTGTTTATTCCCTATTTTAATAAATGCAAGATTCTCTTCGCTGTTTAATCCCAAATTGCATAAAGACAAATACAATCCAAAAGTCTCTTTGGTCTATTAAAGGAGAGCCGTTGAACCTTATAAATTATCTTTCTAAACTTCAAATCCAACATTACTCTACTGTTTAATTTGATTTTGGCCTGATCCATTTAACCCTTGATCAATTACTCTTCTCTCCTTTTCATTGACTTATGAATTTGCATACCGGAGTTTGCGAAGTTAGTATCGTTTTCCAATTGGATTACATGCTAGGAAGATGGGAGTAGATGAATTAATAAAATCCATTTGGAAGATTTAAGAGTTGTCATTAGTAGGTGGACAACATGTTTAAATAATATGATATTAATGAGACTAATAACATAACGAGTGATAGCATAAAACGTCATATTGTTAATATGAATCCATGTTTAGTGCATATTATTCGTTATATGTATAGTATATATGTAACTTTTTTTTTAATTTTAGTCTTATTATTAAGTATATCATTTGAAATAATTTTTAGAAAAATAGAAAATAACTTTATTTGTTTTTTAAACGAATTTTATCATGTTTTTTATAAGGAGTGTGAGTTTAGATAAAATTTTTGGAATAATAGTATTAATTACTCCTCTTTAAGGTTAGACTTTAAATTAGCACTGATTTATTGCGAATTAAATTTTAAATCTTATTTGACAAATACAATGCAGGAAAGTAAAACAATAATAGTACCCAATAGGCCCTAGCTAAAGATTTTCAATCATTACAATTTTGTATGGACGAAATAAAAAAATAATTTGACCAATGATTTGTACTGGTACTCTTTCATTGACCTATAAATGTCTTTTAAGCTGTTTTTCTATAGACGAAAGAAAATGCTACAAAAGAATACAAATTTTTTGTGTGCATATATATTATTTTGTTTTCTTTTTTTTTTAATTTTATCTTGAATTAATCGCTTTATTCAAAATATCAATTTCAATTTGCCTTCTAGGACCAAACCAGTCGAGTTAAGCCCAGGTTTACGTTTAGGTACAGGAAGACTCAGTCCGAGTCAGGCAAACGTTTGCTTTCTACTTGAGATGTAGAAATGAATCCTATAAGCCCAGCTTAAATTAAATTTATCAAATTAGAAATAAATTAGTATTGAACCAAGAACAGGTTATTGTTACTTTTTTTTTTTTTTTTAAGAAAATAAGGGATATATTCATTAAAATTTGACTATTTTTTTCAAAGATTTAGATGTTATAATCTTGTTTGATAGGTTTTTTTTTTTAATTTATTGTTTATGTTTAGTGCTTGACATTCAATATATCTTCTGAGACACGTTGGATGTTGAATATTAGAGAATAATATCTGATAAAACAAGTTGCTTCTTCAGTTATAAGTATGGAGATGGGCTATTTCTTTCTAGCTAGAAATATGAACAATGAACTGTAATTTTCAAACCTTTTCTTACAGGAAGAAGGAAAGCAAAAGTGCAACCTCTTATCATTATTTATAGTAATTGGAATGTTTTGATTTGACGTGAAGCAAGATAAAGTTTAAAGTCACACAATTATTGGCACAATTCAATATGGGTTTTGGTTCCACTCAAATTTTCTTTTGTTTTCATTCGCATATGCTACAAGATGAACTAAATCTTCAGCCACATGAAGGGCCAGAAATGGATTTCTCAAGGTCTTCCACATTCGGCACAAGCAGGATGTATCACTTTCAAATCGTCAAATAATTAGGGTTTTGGTGAGGTTTATGATCGGTGTAGAAGCAGTCTTTCATCGTTTTCAGTAGGTCAGCCAATTAAGTATAAAGCATGAATTGTAGCAGTCAAGTGCACGTTAAGTTGGATTATGACCTAATGGATGCTGCTGTTAATGGCACTTCCTGGTAAGGCTTTGAGCTGTTCTAACGTATACAGATCTGCTATACAGTAACATGTACTACTACTTCGACAATGAAATTAAATGGAAAGATCGCCACACATGTCCATGAAGAATCGGCTAACTAAAAAGAAGAAACTACTAATAATGCAAGAGTAATAGTTAACATAACCAATAAAAGCTCTTTCTGGATCTTGTTTATAATTGGAAAGTAATAAATTATCATTATCTTGTTTTTCTATCTTGATATAGCCACTAATCTTGGATTTATTTTTATTTTTTTCACTTTCTTATAAAAGTGTGATGACCTTACTAGTGCAAACTGAAGGGTTTTTGGGGCCTAAGATGAAAATGATAAAATAGGATTTTTCATATTTAATACAAGAATTAAATAAATTTTACTAGTTTTTAAAATTTTATTGAGCAATTTCATTATAATTAATTTTGTTAGAATTTTTTATTCCATTAATAATTTTTTGATAATATATTTTACTTTTTTCTGCATATTTATCAAGAGGCTTTGTTTTAGGGTTCAACTTATTTTTATTAATTTTTCATATGTAGATTCACATATTTTATAGTATACATGTCTAAATTTAAAAATAAAATGAATAAAATAACATTGATAAAAATAAAAATAAAATAAAATAGTTATAGAAACTGAAATTATAGTTAGATTATATATCATCTTGTTGTCTTGGGAAAATATGAGAGAGTTTAATATGTATGTAATAGAGTTCAAAGATAAGTTTGTAATATTAAAAAAAAAAAAGAAGAAGTTAAGAGCTTTAGTTATATATTGATATTTGATTTTTTTAATACTACATATTAATTATAATCTAAGTATTTTTATTTAAGTTCTATAAGAATTTATTATTTGAAAAGAAATATATTTGAGGCAAAATTCTAAGTTTGTATTTTCGTTAAACTTTAATTTTAGTGGAAAAAATGTTATAAATTTTTTTAAAACAAATATTTCTTCTCTTTTTTTTTGGATTTTATAAAATAAGGGGGGCTTAGTAACTAAAACAAAATGTGGGGCCTTATTGAATTTTGAATTTGGGGCCTTAATGAACTAATAAAAACGCTTGGGACCCTAGTGATTACCTCATCCACTAGGGGTTAAGCCAGCCCTGGACCCTACATGCTTTAATGATAATCAAAGTAGTAAATATGGAGATTTTTGTTTCACATCAGCATAAACACAGGTATAATAATGGAATTTTATCTAACAAGAGCAAAAATGGGACCTCATTTGTCAAAGACTGGAAAAAAGTCAGAAACTGATCAATTAGATATAAAAGAAGCAGTAACATCAAAAGGATAAACATATACGTAATCATCTGGGAATTTATAGCAATCAGCTGGTAGAGCAATTAACATCAATTGAAAGTTCTAGCTTCTCATATTTTAATTAATTAATCCAAATTAATTTGCAATCCAAATCCTTTCACAACGGCCGATCCATAGTGATTCAGCTGATTTTCATTTGAAAAAAAGAAAAACCTAGAAAAGTTAGTAGAATTTATAAACAGTATAGGAACTTGATTGTTAATGAACCCAAAAAAGAATAAGAACATATCTGAATAAATTAAGAGCATCTGCACATTTATTGCGAAAAACTGAAAGGAATTAAATAAAGGAATGCAGTTGGCAGTTGCGAAAAGCAAGAAGAGAAGAGGAACATACACTTGGCAAATGTTAGTTCGTTTTGTGTAAATAAAAAAAAAATTAAAGATGAACAAATCGGTGGGTTCTTTGTTCCAAAGGTGGTACAAGGTTCTCTATTTCTGGGCTCTTTGCAAACGGTGATCGTACAAGCTTTATCTCTTCTGTTTCAGAAAATGCAACGGTGCATTCCCTTGCTGCCGCATATTGATCTCTATCTCTCTCACACGCACTGTTGAAATTGCCATTTACAACTGTTCTAAAGCACTATTGCAAATGCAAAATACAGTGCAAAGAGCTTTTCTTTTTTCCCAAAAATGTTTCATAATGGATAGTGGCATCATTTTTAGAAAAAGATTTATATTAGATTTGGCTTAAATTCAATCGTAATCTCTCTTGATACTACGAAATCATTATAATCTTACTTTATATTTTAAAGAAATAAAATTGCAGATTATAAAATATTCTTTTGCTTTGCCCATCCCAAAAGTAATATTCG
Source organism: Bursera palmeri (assembly GCA_026225775.1). Lineage (NCBI taxonomy): Eukaryota > Viridiplantae > Streptophyta > Magnoliopsida > Sapindales > Burseraceae > Bursera > Bursera palmeri. The sequence continues at coordinate 18,563 of JANKKB010029993.1, read as the reverse complement.
GGCCCTCGGGCGTGAATGTATATAGTAAATATATATTCTTACTAGAAAGATCTCTGCATTTAAATATTTATAAAACTTTTCTCGATACTTAAAATCTTCACATATCGATCTAAAAAAACAAAACACAAAAATGATTTACCTTCATTTTTATCGTTAACACATTTTCCATGAAAATGGTTTTTAATACACATGTTTATATTTTAGGTTATTAATGGCGCCATCGTAGCCTGAACACATAATGCTCTACAGTGGAGAGATTAACTATTTTACGTTTGGAGATTGGGTAGACTTTTAAGGTTTAGACAACAGAGAATGGCATGAAAATCAGAAGAGTTGCAGGAGAGGCAGTGACTTTAAGAAGAAAATTAACTAATTAAAGTAGAAAAGAAATTAAAGAACTAAGAAACAAAGGGTCTGGGGTGGCTCATTTCAAGGCATGCAATCTGTCACGGCTTCACCTCGCCGCGTCAGGTACAGCTTCAGAGAGGCCTATCTGCATAGTTATCCACGTGCCTAGCTTTCTCTTTACCATCTGCATTCTCTTGAAAGCCTCAAGTGTTAAATAATTTTCTGGTTTCTGGATTTGCCAAAACAAGCGTGAGAGTAGAAGCCAGGCCAGATTGTCTAAGATTAGTGACATAGACAATCAGGACAAGAAGTACTTAAACATTAATTGAGAAGACAAATTAAAACTGTGAAATTAATTAAAAAGTCAGAAGCTGATGAGTAATTCTTCCATTCAATCTCAACAAGATTTACATTTCCCGAATGAGGAAGAAAGCAAAAATTAAAGCCACAACAATTCGTCTGACGTGCAAGCTCATCATATACAGAAACAACTCCAATACCCCCACAAAAGCCACAAACCTCCAAAACAAAACCTGTAATGAGAGCTTTCCTTCATCAAGAACGTCTAAACTCATCTATAAACTAAACCCCTCTGGGAGAATATTATAGATACATAAAAAAAGTCAATCAATGGTTCTGATCTGAGGACTCGTGTCTCTCCATGTTCCCACTTTGTACCTGATCATCACCACTCTGCTTCACTCCCTCTCCCTCCTTCAGTTTCTCATCTTTTTCACTACTGCAACTGCAAGAGCAGCTCTTGTTGCTATCATCGCCAAAAGAAGAAGACCTACTGGACATTGGTGTGGCCAAGAACGTTGGCTTCAATTCTCCAGCCATAATCACCAAAATCTTCTCTTCAAAAACCTGAGATGGTTTCTGGGTCTCATCGTTTTTGCCCTCTCCGGCTTCCAAATCGCGCTCTGCTCCACCATTATCTCCACCTTCTAGATAGCCAGAGAGCTTCCAGTAGGAGCATGCAAGAATCAAGAGAGCAAAAGCGATCAGACCCAACATGGCTGCTAAGCCACCGAACAAGTAAGGCACTGGCGAGTGCCAAGGCGAGTGTGGCTGTGAAGCATTTTGTGGTGTTGATGCAGTGTGGGCTGGTTGTCTGGGAGTTTCCATATCTTTCTCAGTTTGAAGAGAAAAAGTTGAATATGTTTAGAGAGGATAGGAGAGATATATATGGAAGAGAATATGATTTGTTTAAGCTTGTATTGTATGAATGAAAGAAGGGAGATGAGCTTAAAGGTCATTTATAGAGGAAGTTGAAGGTGGTGAGGCTTTGATTTTTGGTGATTTATGTCGTCATTTTGTTTCGGGTAGGGCCACTGGGGTTCTTGGGAATATCTATTTCTTTAATTCCTTTTTTTTTTTAAGTCAATAGACCACCTTATTATGTTGATACATTGTATTTAAGTTTAATCACTTTAGTATGTAAAAATAGTAATTAAAATTTTATGGTTTATTTTTTAGTAATGCTTTTTAATTCCAATATTTAAACTCTTAATAAATCTCTTTTCGTGTAAGAATCTCACGTGTAATTATAACATTAGTGGACAATAATATGGTATTATCTGATAACATCTATAAGCTTTTTACTAAAAAAAAATAATATTATATAATTGATAATTTAAAAAAGGTACTCTAACGTGGATATATACGGTGAAAACGCACTTATTAGAACAAATGATTATATGATAATGAAATGAGATAAAGGATTTATAATAGTTAAATAGCATATACATAAATAGTTTAGTGAAATTTACAGGCCATATACGAGAGTCTAATTGGATAGGAATACGAATAAATGAACGAGATTAGGAATAAAAAGTACACAAGAAAAAGGAAAAGCTTCTTCAATTCCATCATGACGTGACCAATAATGGTTATTTGTTGTATGATTAAATGGTCCAGTAAGGTTCCATTTGCACTCAAATGATCCAAATTGGATAGGCCCCAAACAACCGTTTTTGCAAAATTTACAATTTTTTATTTCCTGCTTTTGGAAGGAATAGCCATAGCTAGCGAGAGTAATTATTTCCAATAGTTTTCATATTTATAAGTAAAACTCCTCTTGATCAATTCTGATAAAGAGGATTCGATATCCAAATAGGTGCCACTTATAGCTTCATTGAATCTCTAATCCAAACATAAAATTATTCAATTGAGGAAAGTTAATTACAACTTTAGAATAAAATATTAATTAGCTCATATATAAACCTATTTTTGTCTGCATACACAAGCTAGGATAGAATTAGAACTGACAAAACGTGGTAAATGATTAGGAAACGAAAGCATGCATGCTTGGTGCCCTCATTTCGAATTCATATAATTGCCAAAAGTGAGTCGAGGATAGGAACGGTTTCAAAGAAAAGCTCTTTGAAATCCTAAAAGCCTTGGCGCCTAGTATTATCAGTTTGTTCTTTTATTATTAAAGGATGAGTAGCCGTTTTGTTACATTATAAAAGCTATATGGTTTCATACATACGTACGTTTAGTCTATGCAAAGTTACATTAATTTATTTTTAAAATATAATTATTTATTTCTCCTAACTTGTTCTTAAACTTAAAACTTAAAACTTAAACTTAGAGGTAATAGAAACTAGGAATCCGATCACTCTATCGTCTTTAGTCACAACTTACAAGAAGAAGGGCCACCACACCACTATCATTTGCCTTGCCTGCCATCCTCTTTTTTTTTTACTATTGCTCTTTTTCCTTCCCAATGTTAGCAATTTCATATTCACAATACAACTGGTTAGCCGCTGCCTTACGTAAAGGTAAATGGAAGTGCAATGGCTCGTGAATCAAACAAAGAGAAGAAGCAACTATTCTTTTTGTGTAACGTTTTAACCACACTATGGTCAGGCTGAGGCTGGCCAGGGTCCCGCCGGCTCCAGCTATGTTCCCCAAATGAGTGGTGGGTTCCATTCACTTCGTCAGCTTCCACCACCCAACGTACACGCCAAGGACAAATTGGATATTAATTTCTTCTCTTCTTTGATTTCCCATAGCATACGACACGTCCAAGTTTACCTTATTATATAGTTTAATGTTGTTAAAGGCATGTCTCCACTAAGATTATATGACCATATTTTAAAAGATTAATTTATCTAGAAACTCGATTAACAAGAATAATATTTCGAGAAACATATCCTAACCAAATCCCACTTTCGATTTAATTTTTATATACTGATTACTAAGTGAACTAGACGTTTCTCTCTTGCTTCTAATAGGCCAAACTTCTTTTCCTTGGAGTTACTGTTCTTGGATACCATTTAAATGGAAAATTTGGCAACAAAGTTGATTCTAGCTCTAGGACACGTTTCGAGTCCTAATAAATTATTGTTATGTCTAATACTTATCCACCTAAACCCAACATAAGATGAAATCTACGAACGTGAAAATAAAAATTAAATAAATTAATAATAAAAGCAATTATATATGTACGAATGCTACCTAAAGCTTACTAACTTTGTCTTTTGACGTCAAAATATGAAAAAGGTAATATAATAAGAAAGGCGAAAACAAAGAGAATTTCTTTATAAATTACGATTCTTTTCATTTGATTTGTTGTTAGAAATATTTCAATTCTATTAATATATCTATGCATATGTTCAAAACTGGTCTATCTTCTATATAATTAATTTATGAGTGAGAGTTATGAAAACTTTAACTCTAATATCATATTAAATAAGTATTTGATCATGAGTGAGAGTTATGAAAACTTTAACTCTAATATCATATTAAATAAGTATTTGATCCAATAACTTAAAATATTAGATAAGAAATCAATGTTAATATTTAAGTGTAGTAGATTATATAATTAATTTAATTTAGTTGATTATCTAATTGATGGGCGAATCTCAACTTAGAATCATAAGTACATTAGCAATCTAACTCAATATCCAATCTTTTTATTTTTATTCCTTGCAACGTGTCATGTACAAACCTTTTCCCTTAATTGAGTATCCTATTGTATCTTGTAATTGGTTCATGTACATGTTAGCATGAAGATAACCTAATTAATGAACGTACCAGAAAATTTAGAAACGCACTAACTTTAATTAATCAATTTAAGTGTTTTTATGGATCGATAATAGAATCAATGTCACATCAGTGGAGATATATATGAATTATCTAAATTAAACATTATTTGGAATTCCACTTGTATATCAACATCTACAACTTGCAATTATTCAAGTGGGATTTTCACCAACTTATTTTATTCATTTTTTATTTGAATATGAAGGTAGAGTCACCTCAACTATGATGACTTTCTGGCTGCTCTCATTTCCCAAACAGCTTTAATTTCTTTGCTCATAAAGCTGTGTCAATTAGAAATTAATCTTAGTGGCAAATACTTAATTAATAGAAGATATGGTGGATAAGGAAGCTGAGTGGAATTGATTACTTAATTTAATTAAAGGCTAGATTAAAACAGAGATTAATTAACAATCTAAAAGAAGTACTTGGGGCCACCCGTAGAAATAGGTGGGTGATCATCGATAATGTTGGAATCTATAGCACAACTCTCAACTCAGAAAATTAATAATATGTAAAGTTAGAGCGTGAGAGAGATGAGTATTACACTACTAACTGTTCCCTACATGGATGGAAGTGTTAATTGTTGCTTACAATTGTGATCACCTAGAAACCTCTTCTTGAACTCAAAACTCTGCTACACTTCAATCATGCAAGTGCCTCCGAAGTGCCAGAAAAATAAGAATATAAGATAAAAGTGATCACATCATGTTATTAATTTTATTAATACATAAAGCAGAAGGATACTTAATTAACTATAAAATTAGATGTTCATTTGGGTTCTTTTTTTTTTTTCTCTTTCTTTTTTTTTTTTTTTTTTTTTTTTTTTTTTTAAATGTTTTTNTGTTCATTTGGGTTATTTTTTTTTTTTCTCTTTCTTTTTTTTTTTTTTTTTTTTTTTTTTTGTTCCAATGATATTCATATTCTGTGTGCTGGAAAGCATGTCATGAAGGAAAAATAAGTGGCCAAAAAAATAGTTTAGGGGCTATTCATTAGACAGCAAAAGTACCCATTTAACTCAGATTGATAACTGTATTGATGGATCATTATGACGTTCTAATCCAATTGTTGACTTTGATACACTTAAAAATGATGAAGACCCAAAACTAACCAAATTATAATGAAAATGGTTGTACGTAGATGTAATTGTCATCGATATTATAATTGATAATGCCGAGAAAGTTCATCGTGGAAAACACTTAAAGCAAGTATCAACTAATCCATACCGCAATAAAGAGGCTAGAGTGGTTTTGAAAAAGACAAGCCAAAGGGAACAAAGCTGCCATGGCCATGAGTACTAATATAATGCTCTCTCTCTCTCCCATATTATTGTTTCTACATGACTGCCTTTCATTTAGGTTTAGCTGTGAATGGTGACTATAGAATTATGGTTCACGACAGTATAAATCATTGTCACCAAAAAGAAGATACTGAAGAAACGAAAAATTAGACAACCCAAAAAGCAAGTAAAGAGAAAACTCGATAGGAAAAAGAGATTAGACTAAAGCAAAGAAGAAAAATTAATGAAGATGACATTTCTCTGGGTTGTGCTCAATTATATATAACAAGTAGTGTTTCAGTTCTCTACTCAAACCAATCTACATGCATGTCTATCTATTGCAACTCATTTATAAGATTGCTACAGCCATGTAACGAGTCGTAAAGAAATCGAAAGCATTTAGCAATTGTTTCTTTTTAAAATGTCGGCTAGCAACGCTTCTTCTTGTAACACTAGATAAAGGCATTGTAGATTTCTTTCTTCTCTATCCTTCTTCCATCTATTTGCGTGCGATAAGTTGATAGTACTCTTTAGATTTGTAACGATTGCTAGCAATGCTAGCTTCTTACTGAAACTGAGACGATCACTTTTTTTAATGTAAATTTATTGAAAAATATATATTTTTATCTCAATTTATATTCATTTTTTTAAGCAAATTAATTTGCTAATTTCTTTACAGGTAATGAATAGAACAAATTAATTGAAGAAGATAAAGAGGACTGAGATTGGAGGATTGATGGCTACAACTTGCATGCAAAGTAGATAATAATGGACTACGCATTCATCACGCAATTTCCTGCCACAATGGTCAAAGCAATTAAAGCAGAAATCAACCAACAATGAAAAASTGTATAGTGTACATCTGTACAAATAAAAAGATAAGAAAACAACAGAAAAAATTTTCTTTTTAGAAGAAACAAATAGAATATCATTATCGAGATAATAGGACAGACACCTAAAGTTTGAAAATACTAAAATTATCATAAAAATATAGAAACTATTTTCCTTTTTTTTTTTTAAATTACTGTAAGCTAGGACAAGCAAGCGAAAGCGAAGTCAGATTTTCTCGATATAGAAAATCTCTCTATTATCTATAATCTTCAATATGTTGAAAGTGTTTTTAATATTTATTTTTAGAAAACACAGAAACGTAAACCTAATAGAAATTCCAAGAGTCATACTAAGAGGTGAAAATTGTTGGTAATAGAAGTGATTTTAAGATAGAGTTCAAATTAATTGGAACATAAACCTATTAATTAAAACATTTTCTAGGGTTAGTAGTTAAGTAAAAGAAGAAAGAAAAACAAATTAACGAAATTAAATGTTCCTTCGCAAAGGAGTTTTCGATGATAAGACGCAAATGTAATGTACCACTCGATCTTACGACCAAGTCAAGAACTAGGCTAAGTGCTAGTGCCATCAAAATCAAACATCAGTCAAAATGGTCTCCAGGGTCTCGGGCCCAGGTTAGTCAATTTAATGTTGGACCAACAAGACTACCATGGTCGACATTTTCAAAGCATAATAACTATAAAAATAAAAAGTAAAAAAATAACTTTATTTAAATACAATTTTTAAATAAACTTGATATAGAAATTTTTTCATACAATATGTCTTGAGCTGCCAAATACATCTACTAAGCTGCTGAGCAGCTCTCGAGCTGTTGAGTAGGATTATAAATTGTTGAGCAACAATTATGTTCGTTACTTTGATAATTGTCAAATCGTTATATCAAACTGATAAGTTGAGGGCTATGTCATAAAAACATTTTAAAATATGATTATTTTAAAAAAGCATTTAAAAATATGTTTTTTTTTTTAAAAAAAAAACTTCTGTAAGACTATATAGTTATATATTTAATAATATTTAATTTAAGTGAATAACCGAATCAATAAAAGTAGAACTTAAATGTTGAATTATGAGGCAGACGGGTAGTGGATTTAAGTTAATGTGTTCCATATGACATAAGATCATGTGCATGCTTTGCCCTTCAAAAGCACCAAACTTGAAGTAGATTGGCGCTACCATAACATAAAAGCCCAAACAAATCACACTAGCCAGCAACAACTGAGGGGTCACCATACAGCAATAGTACAAGGCAAAAAAAGATTTCCATATCGCCTCTTTGGTCATAAACTTTCCAAATTAAGATTCATATACGGTTACTGAAGCTAAATTAAGCTCAAGGGAGACGTATACAATAATGTTGGCCAAACAAATATGCCAAAAATATTACTAGAAGTTCACAAGTACAGTTCCAACATGGCGTGGCAGAAATTCTACCTGGGTGGTTTCGGAGACCACTAAATTTAGTGGACAGTTTGAGGAATCTTGTAACTTTGGCAAGAGCACAATCTAATCAGAACAAACATTAGTATAAATCAGGTGAGGGCACTTATCTCTTATTGGTGGCTCCCCACATTTGATAAATTCGTCACCAGGGAATCATTATAAGCACTCTCGATTTTTTGTCGACGTTGACATTGAAAGAATGTTCTTGCTTCACATGGTAAAGTGAATGTGCATAGAGGTCTCTTCTAATCTGCAAAAATGGAGTTCCAGATATTGTTTAATTAGCTGCCTCTTCAGCCAGTGATGTTAATTTCCTTTGTTTAGATGGGGATTTACCCTATTGACTTGGTATTCTTACAAGACTAACAATCCAAGGATTACATTAATTCGATAATATTATCATATCAGCAATATAATATGCTCTTATGCATGAGATGTGCTCTCGCATACAGTACTTTGTCTTGAATGGGATGAGATTAGTGTATAATATCATCATAAGGTTGCAAGAACTGTGATGTTCTTGCAACTTCTTGAAGAAATTTATTCCCCGAATGGCTAAGCACGGGACAAGCAGGTCACTTTAGTCCTTAAATGTTAATAAGCTGGGTTGCGACACAGCCAGCTCTTGGGGGTCCCCTTTGATTTGAGTTTTCACCTACAAGCGACAGCCTTAATACGCAAGATGCATTAATGGTAGAGCCATAATTCTGTTCAAGAAGTTTTTGAGTGATAAAAACATATCACTAATTTGGAGCTCAACTCTTTGGCAAGCGAAGGGCCAATCCAAGTTACGTTCACAATTACTGCAGCTCTGCCAGGTTGCCTATTAGTATCTCAAATCAAATGAAAGCAGACAAACTATCTGCAGTGCAGATGCATTAACATCTTCTGTAATGGTCAAGAAACTGCCAGTGAATGTTTATTCAACTGTAGAGATATAGACATTCACAGGAACTCTTCTGCTAATTCAAGAACTCCTATAAGCTTGACAAACCCATGTAAGTTTAAGAGGGGCATTTTTCTTAATTTTCTCTTATTTTATTGAATCCAATGAAAACATATTCTATTAAATAAACTTTGAGATAGAGATACATTACCTAATACTGTCACTAGTCATTTAATAGTTAAGCAAATAAGTCAATTTAATAGAATAACTCTCAAACTTTGATTTGACTAGAAATTCAACTTCAACTTTTGCAAGAAAATCGTTTCAACTTCCCATCGTTTAATGTCATGGAGTTAGGCTGCTGATTTTTATCGATCATTAAATTACAAAATTATTAGATTCACATCATGTATAGTAATTCAAGGATTTTCAAGTTATTGATCCATTGAATCATCACCTTAATAAAAAATTATAATTTGGGAAAACTGCCAATATCTTAACAATACCATGATTTGACCTGATTATATATAATGCTGTCCATTTTCTTAATAGAATTGCCACTAAATAATCACAAAAATACACAACTCTTCTCAATTTTCTACTAAGCCATGATTGATGCATTCTCCAATAAATGACTCAAGTGGACAGAGAATAAAGGTGTTTAGCATCAAACAAACTAGCAAACTACAAGAATTGGTGAATGTGAATGTTGTATTGTAGTAAGAAAGAGAGTGAAAATAGCCAGATATGATACGTGTGGAGGCTGAGTCAGTAATCAGTATTGCATTAGTGACTTGAAAAGATAACAAAATGGGTGAGGGGCACTTGCTTCCCCATGAGTAGACACAGTATTTACAAATTGCTACTCAAAGGACACGGGTGCACCAGGACCAGCACCATGGCCCCCACCACCCCCAACCTCAACCCAACGCCTTTTGCTAGTCATTTTCTCCTACACCCTGGCCTGCTAGCTGAATTGTTTCACTCAGATGAAAGGTCAGCCACTCAGCCCAGCCAGTGGATAATGACTCTTTTCTTCCCTTTCTTCTTCTTTTTAGTTTTAAATATTAAAAATCCCGAGATCTTTTGTTAACATCTAGGCGACATTACCTTTAAAGAAAAGATTCAATGTCATTTAAAGATAAAATATTTGTTCCGTTTCATCGAAATTGAGTAAAGAAGAAAATATAGCAATTATTGAGTCCAAAGGTCTGAGAAATTTTCGTTTCTTCAGGACCCACATCCATCATACAGTTTTTTATTATTTTTATGTCCCGGTTTTGATCAATGGGCCTACGGTTGATTTCTGCTGGGTAGAAGTTATAATCAGAACTCAGTCTAAAGGTACAAAGCTATTCCGTTATCTGACCCAAAAAGTTCAGGCAAATCCTAGTCATAATCGTACAAGAACCTGACGAACAGGTTACTAGGGACCAAAACCATGCTAATTTGCGAGGAAAATCACAGTTCTCAGATTTTGGAAAACCAAACTAAGCCTTTGAGATTCAAATATTCAAAAGTATGTTACCAAAGCATCTGTGAGAGGATTTGGACTGTTAGTATCAACTCAGTAAATAAAAACAGAAATTTGTAGGCCTGTACACAGAAATCTGCTTGAGGAAGCAGAACTATAGTATGCTTAACAAGCACAATGATATTAGAAAAACTTGTTACAAGACATGCTTGCTCTCAATGAACCCTACACAAACTGAACACACCGTTAATCAAATATCATGTGAAATGATGTAGAAATTGCAAAAATCACTAAGGAAATTCTTTGCCAGTTAGATTAATAAACTAGTAAAAATGATGCAAATAGAATGTATATCACCATCAGTAAATGGTTGAATAATCTCGACACAGCACCCTATCATACATGAATCCAGAATGTAAAAGATAGCAACACAGTCTAAATGGCTCAAATCATCAACATAAGGATTGGAAGACATGTAATGCTAGTCTACATAATTGCTGGGATAATCATCACTTCCCCCTGCAACATAAAAAGGAAAATCATTAATATGAGAGTGAGGAAAGAAAGAAAGAGATTAGGTTGTTTCAATTTCACTTACGTGCTCATCATCAGAGTTATGTTGTCTCCTTTCAGAAGAATCCTTCCTGTGAAACAAAAGAAAGAATTTAGAGCATGTACATGGATTAGAGGAACTTAAAAAAATAAAGTGATTTACCTAATGACTTTCTGCTTTTTTTCTTGATGCTGACTTCTTCTGCATCTTCCAGAACCAAATTCATGTACTCATCAAAACCCTGTACAAGAAAAAATGAACACCAAAACTGAATCACATTTTGAACAAACTGAGGATTTCGGATGCTGATTACAAGTATACATATCTAAATTTATATAAAAAATGGGATAGGGTTGAACTTTATGGTCTTGTGTTACATTTGTTTTTTAAGGCTCTCATCCTGTTTAGTGATCATATTGTGTTCAGTTTTAGGGTCTCAAGCCTAAAGCCATTTAATGATACGGATAGTTAGTTTGTAAACTCTTAGTTTGACATGAGTATATCGAAACCACCAATTGCCATTCATACAGATATAACTACAATATTTTATCATTTTTCCTCCCATCACCTACAAATATATCTAAAACATACCAAAAAGCCAAAATCTACCAAATAACTAAAAGTAGAGTAATGCATATCAAACAAACAAAACCTAGACAAGAATGTTGATATTTCTAAAAAGAGATCGACTCCTTCGGAAGTGCAAGCATTTCTCTATCTAAAAAAACTCTAAAATATGCAAAGTGGAGCACCATTCAATTCTATAACAGCACTTACAAAAATTAAGCATAGAACCTCTAGATATATCCGATACTAAGATGTGATTGACCACTTTACACCAAAGATAGTAAACTAGCATATATCGCAGATTTAATGTCATCTTCTTCTGCAACGGAAGATGGGTCCAACAGTTCCTCAGTTCTTCATGCAAACAATGCCAGATTGGCCAGATCGTCATCCGCAGTTCCTTTTTATTAATTGTATTGATAGATTCAACTGTTTATCATATTTTAGAACAAGCACATCAGAAGTGACATTTCATTAAATGATGGGAAACTACTTTGCCTGACCAAAACAAGGAATGTAATAGGGATCATTTACACACACAACACTAAAGGAAATAATTTGTAATAGCTTCATTTTTCACTATTCCACTAACAATTAGTTTAAATTTATAATTCATAGTATGCCACTTAAGGATTGACACTGCTCAAATTGGAAACATTTTTATAGCTGAGTAAAATCTCCAGTACAGAATATCTCCTAAAGACGGAATAGCAACAAGCTACATTTAATAAACAGGAAATCAGTTGAAACTTCTGTTGGGAATTTGACTAATAAAATAATTTTGTTGAAAATAAAAGTAGGCTGCACACAATTGTTGAAAAGGGAAGTGTAAATTGTCAAAATTGGAGGCACCAAATTACTCTTGTATATGAGTCAGATTGGTGGCTACAAAACCCAAGATTGTCTCCTTCACAACTCCAAATTACTGGCTTTGATGTCAAGAATTGTAGGCTGCCCTCAAGTATAAATATGGTTGCCATTCTTGAGCCAAAGCACCACACATCACAACAACTCTCAAGCAAAGCACACAAAGATGTAGCGCTTAGGGAAGAGATTGTTATATGGGAAAGCCATGAGAGAAACTCTCAAATATAGAGAGTTGTGGATTTTCTGCACCAAGGAGAGAGTGAGAAAATATTCAGTGCTCCATAGAGAGAGTACTGGGGTGAGAGTTCTCTTGGTTGTATTAGGGGTTCTAGGAAGAGTTAAATTATATATGATTGTAGATGTGATTATCATATAGTATATTTGTCTTTGTCTTTAACAGTCGTGATTTTTTTCTAGGTTTTGGAGTTTCCACGCAAAATCCTTGTTTTGTTGTTGTTCTCTATTTTCCTATTTCTCTATTATTACCACATTACCACATTTCCACAAAGGAGGATCCTGGAGAGAATGTGGAATTATTCCGACAAGGGTCCAAATTTATAACATTGGTATCAGAGCTTAGGTCCTAGATGGAGCGTTGGAAGTACTGTTCAAGTAGAAGATCACCAAAATAGTACTGTCAGAATGGTACCGACGGAATAGTCTTACCGGAATAGTATCGCCGAAGATGGAGCATGGGTGCTTAGTGTGGTCGTGCAAATTGTTGCGGTTTAGGAAGCTTTGTCAAAAAGACTATAATGTCTAAAGAGATTGGGTTTTAAGTGGGACCATTATGACCCTCCAATCTTTCCTAAGAGCTTACCTAGTTTGATATAGAGAAATTCAGTAAGAGAATGTCTTTCTTGGCTTAGGGCAACAAGTCAAGATGGTCTACACAAGGTGTTGAAAGACAAATCAACCCCTAGTTTCATGATGGCTTTGGCAAATCCAATATAGCTGTGAAGTCCATGAAGAAGGATGTAACTAGCTGGTGGTATGATCATTAAGGTCGAGCGATTTCGGCTTAACGCTCTGAATCAATAAATGAAAATATTGACTTTGTCGCTAATGGTGTGTCTCTTGAGAGACGGTAATATCCTTGCAATTTGAGCAGGATATGTTTATCCTCATGGCATGTGAAGCCAAGTTGTCACGGTTGTTGTTAGAGGGTTTTTGCACACGGGCATTGGTTTGGCGTAAATGCAAAGTGAAAGGAATGTCGAGAGCTGAGGAACTCCCGAAAAAGCCAAATATGAGGGTTGCACCACAAATTTTCAGCAAGAGATTTTCGATATGAAGCCGAAGGAAAATTCTTAGAATGGATGAATTCTAAATGTGCATACTTTCTATGGTGGAGTATGGTTATTATCTCGATTGAGAATTGTGGCTATGTATTGAAAGACAAAAGATTTGGGAACTCTTCCAAGCAACGTTATAAGAGATGGTAATGATTTATTATTTTATTAGTCAAGGTGGAGAATAGGTGAATCTAATCTCAAAAGTCCGATACCACTTGTTGAAATTCTTCTACCACTTGTTGAAGAAATCCCAAGTTGATATTGACAAAGTAAACTTTGATTAACCCAATCTAGAAAACGCTAAACATAGCCTTCCAACAACCTAAACAATAAACCCAATCAAAAAATGGTAATTGAAAGATAAAAAATCTAGGAAACATTTGTTGAAGAAATCCCGAGTTGATGTCGACAAAGTAAACTTTAATTAACCCAATCTAGGAAACACTAAGCAAAGCCTTCCAACAACCCAAACAATAAACCCGATCAAAAAATAGTAATTGAAAGATAAAAACAATCATTACAGTAATAATAGCAAAACACAAGATTTATATGGTTCAGCAATATGCTTACATCCACAGAACAACGACAAACAATCTTTATATATGAAAAAAACCTCAAAAGAATATTACAAAGATCTCTGGAGGATAAATTGATCTCGCAATTCTAATTCACTACAATAATCCTCAAAAGATTGATCTAATCTCCCTACTATATTTCTCATAACTAGATTGCTCCCAGACTTTACCCAAATATTTCCCACTAACACAACTCTTTTAGAGAAATTTACCACCACACTAGACAGGAATTTACCCCAGAAAATTACCCTACCAAGAGAGTAATTACCACACCTCACATTAAAGAAGATTTTACCTAAAGATAAAACAATACTTGATAAAACTCACTTCGTATTGTGGGATGCTTATAACCAAATGAGTAAACTCCTTTATATAACAACTTAAGCCTTCTCCAAACTTGTCTCAAAGCAATGTGGGACTTTGGCCTTTATATAGTTTCACAAGCCCACCTCCCACTTGTATCTAAGCAATGTGAGACTTGTGTCTTTATAAACTTTTCCTTTTCATAACTCAAATTGATTGCCATTTTTCACAAACTCTACCTTAGCAATCAATTTCTCCACCTCAAACTGAAACAACCAAGATACACAAATTTATCGTCATCTTCCTCTACCCTGATGTGAAGTCAACAATGAGAGTGTTTAATCAAGTTAAGCTCTAGATTTGGCATGAATAAAGCTAAACTGGTAAATACTCCCTTGGGTGCTCATTTCAAGCTTTCGGAATTAGATTTTCCTGCTACTATGGCAAAGAAGAAATATATGTCACAAGTTTCTTATGCTAGTGCAGTTGACAACTCGATGTAGACCATGGTTTATACACATCCCAACATTGCGTATGCAATGAGTTTGGATAGTCGTTATATGACTAATCCCAGGCGGTCAAGTGGATCTTGAAATATCTTTGAGGTACGTTGGATATTAGTTTGATTTATGAGAGGTCATCACAATTTGCTACAAAAAGATATGTTAACTCAGACTATACTGGTGATTTGGACAAACGTCGATCTACAACAGATTATTGTTTTATATTGGGGGTCCTATATCTTGGAGGTCCATGTTACAGTCGATAGTTGCCTTACTATCGACAAAGGCATAATATATATCAGTGACAAGAGGCAGTGAAAGAGACTCTATAACTTCGAGGTTTGGTTCGTTACTTGGGTGCAACTCAATAGATTATTACAGTTCTCTGTGATAGTCAGAGTGCCACCCATTTGGCTAAAAATCAAGTTCATCATACAATAACTAAGAATATTGATGTCAGGTTTCACTTTATTAGAGATACCATCGAGGATGGTATAGTTATATTAAAGAAAGTGAATAAAAAAAAAAGAATAAAACTGATATAATGATGAAGGTGGTACCGTTGGTCAAGTTAGAGCATTGTCTCAACTTGATTAAGCTCTCTCATTGTTGATACCACATCAAAATGGAGGACAATGATGAAAAACAAGTGTATCTTGGTAGTTTCAGTTCGAGGTAGAGAAATTGATCGCCAAAGTGAAAATTATGAAAAATTGTGGCAATCAATTTAGAAAAGAAAAACTCTATAAATGCACAAGTCCTACATTGCTTAGATACAAATGGGAAGTGGGCTTGTGAAACTATATAAAGGCCAAGGTCTCACATTGCTTAGAGGCAAGTTAGGAGAAGGCTTAAGTTGCTATATAAAAGAGCTTACTCCTTTGGTTATAACCCTCCCAAAATACAAAGTTAGTCTTTTCACGTATTGTTTTAGCTCCAGGTAAAATCTTCTTCAATGTGAGGTGGGATAAATTCCTCTACAGTGAGATGGAGTAAATTACTCTCTTGGTGGGATAATTTCCTGAAACAAATTCCTCTCTAGTGAGGTAGTAAATTCCTCTAGAAGAGGTGAGTGTAAGAAATACTTTGATAAAGTGTAGAAGCAATCTCTAATGAGAAATATAAGAGAGAGATTAGATCAATTCTTTAGGGATTATTCTAGTGAATTAAAATTAAGAGATCAGTTTATTCTCAAGAGATCTTTGTAATCTTCTTCTTGGGTTTTCTTATATAAAGATTGATTGTCGTTGTCCCGTGGATATAGTCAAATTGCCAAACCACATAAATCTTGTGTCTTGCGATTATTGTTGTGATTAATTGTTCTTTGTCTTGCAATTACCATTATTGATCAGATTTATTGTCTGGGTTGTCGGAAGGTTGTGCTTAGTATTTCTTATATTGGGTTGATCAAAGTTTATTTTGTCGCATTAACCTGAAGTTTCTTCAACAAGTGGTAGAAGATTTACAACAACTTCAGTCGAAACAAAGTAAACAAAAGCAACATTAGGTCATTTAAGATTGTATGCACATCAGCCTGGCACCCCACAAAAATTTAGAGTAGAGTATTACTTGAAACGTACAATTGCTAATAACTAATGTAATTTTCAGATGCATGATTATTGTTTTATTTGCACTAGTTACCTTATAAAAAGGAACCCAAACTTCTGAAATGAAGCCTAAACTCGGAGACATACAGCCTAAATAAAATGGTATATAGAAACCAAAACCATGGACAAGTTATCCTGGAAGTGGATGACTGCTGCACAATCATCCCATACGCACAAAAAAGTAATACTAATGTAAGAAAACAGCATTGAAGATACAACACAATCTTAAGTCCTTGGCTTCAACCAGAATTTATGACTTTAGTCCTTGAATTCATGTATTAAACCAAGAACGAAGTCATGTAAAATTAAAGCCTTTCCCAGGCACAATATCAAGCTCCACCAAATTCAACTCTACACAAAACGGAATTCTTTCAATTATTTTTATTTTTTAATGGAGCTCTTCCATCCTGAGATAATGGGCCCTAGAAACAAAAGGGTTTTCCTGAGCTTCAACTGACAATTTCAGTTAAAAAATACGATCACACTCACATACAAATACATAAACAACTTAACTGAAATAATACAAAATGATATACTCAACAAGAAAAATGAAAACACCTGATAAGAAAAGCACAAAAATGATAATCATAATGCGAAAACACTTAAAATAAAAAATAAATACAACTTACAATGATTCTTCCTTCAATCCTCAAATCTTTCTGCTCAAAAAGCCAAATTTGAATACGTGCTTTCTGAAAGGATTCAACCCAAAACAAAACATAAATAGCTAAAATTGGCCAAAGCTCGAGAACCCATGAACAAGAAACAAAATTTAAGCCGACGCAGAAGAGAAAATGGAGATATAGAGTGGACTTACGCTTTGAAGGAACCTGAAAATCAAGTTCTGGAAGCACAGGAAAACCGTAAAAGCAAATCAGCAAAGAAAATTTACTAAAAATTTCTAACGAAATGTTTTTTAAAAAAAAAAAAGTTAAAGCAAACCTACAATAGGTTGAGTCATAATCCTCTGAACTTTGGTGCTCGCCATTGCTGATTTTGATTTCAAAGGGATCCGTTCAAGTGTTAAGATGTTAAACCCTAGCGAGAAGTAAAGCTCTCTTCACTTCAAAAACCTTTTCTTGCAACAAGAAGACGCGATAGTAGAAATATATTTTTTTGTTACTTGTTTCCGGTGTGGAATGGGTGGCCCGACCAGGGCCTAGCTCCTCCTTTCAGTTTAAACAGACCCAACGGGCCGAGTGCTGATCTCTATTTATTTGGATTAATAACAAACGGGCCAAGTTTTGGGAATTTCCCAGTGGTGCTATTCATTATCCCACTATAAAATTAAATGGAACCTCAATTTTTTTTTTTTTTTTTTACTTTTTTGTTTACAAGTCTGTCATCAAAATAAATTACCCTACCTATATACCGACTTCAAAGTAAAAAACTGTACCTCTCATTTTCTGTATTCTATAGAATTTTTTTGCATTCCACTTGCATAAACCCTAATTTAATTCTCAACTTTTAATTCAAATCTAGTTTGATATAAGTTAAAGGTCTTTGATATATAAAATAACGATATATTAACACTTATTATAGTTGTCAAGTTTTGAATCTCTTTTTCAATTTTTATGCATACAAGTTTAATGTCAAAGTCAAAAATTAAGGGGGGTGTATTCAATTAAGACTTTTAATGACTTTTAAAGATTTTTATAAAATTAAAAAGTTTGGGTGTATTCAATTAAGACTTTTATAGACTCTATAAAAGTCATGAGGTATTCAATCAAGACTTTTAAAGACTTTTTAAAAGTTTGTAAAAGTCTGGAGGTATTCAATCAAGACTTTTTAAAAGTCTATGAAAGTCATGTGGTATTCAAAAATTAATGACTTTTATAGACTTTTTTATATGAAAGACTTTTAAAGACTTTTTAGTGGAAGGTATAAATAGTAGTCTCCATAATTTCTCTTTCAGAATTTGTTATGACTTTGAAAGACTTTCAAGTTTTATAGAGAAAAAAAAA
>JANKKB010029992.1:1721-39258 GCA_026225775.1 Bursera palmeri | reverse complement strand
GAAGATGTAATGAAGAGCTTGAAATTTAGAGAATGAAAATTTGGTTAGACATGGACACATCCATGATTAGATTTTGGCCACAAGAGTATCTCCTCTAATCATTTTCGCAACACTGACGACACCTTATCTTTACAAGAGTGAGTTGGACTTGCCATGGCCGTTGAATTTTGATAGAATTTCAAAACTAGAAGGTTCGTGATTGATGTGTTGCATAATGTAATCAGCATCAAGCATGATGGTACAAGACAATTGAACGGTTGTTAGATCTTCAACCATCGTTTAATCAACATTTGGATCCTCCGGATCCTCATAAAAATAATCCTAATAATTATACATTTATTTCTAATTTTTGGAAGTATATCATAATTTTTTTAGAATTTGTTTATTTGTTAGTCAAAATATTTCTTTTAATATTAAAAAGTACTATAAAAAAAAAAAAAAAAAAAAACTTGTTCATTTTTTCACTTTGTGATACAAATTTAATTTTTTCAGACTCGTGACTGGCCATACTCATGAATGATTAAAAATATGGTCCCCAAAATTTGACTTTTACATAAGTATATAGTACAGTTGAAGGAAACATAGCTGGTCCATAGCCACCCTGGCTAAGTGAGCCCAGCAAAATCTGAATGGGTTGGGTTCGTTTCTTCTCAAGGACAGAGCCAAGTGGGTTAGCCACTTACCCAGATTGGCGTGACGGATAAGAGATGTTTATTTCTTTTATAATTTATATCGAATAATTACATTAATCATCTTTATCTTTTTTTTTTTAATTTCACTCACATAATTTTTTATTTTTTTATCTTTTTTTCTTTAAATTTTAAAAAATCTCTTCTTAAATCTTCCAGTTTAAAATTATATTAATTAACAAATATCAATCTCCATACTCCATCAAATTAACTATTTTACTCTTATTAATATATAAAAAAATGACTAATTTTTAAAAGACAATATTAAGTTAAATAACCAAATTATCCTTAACATATATTAAAATAAAAAATTTGTATGGACAATATTAACACATATTCATATTTATTTCAGGGGTAATTTGATTATTAAACTTAATATCATCCTTTAAAAATTAATCATTTTTTATATGTGTTAATAGGGGTAAATTGATAAATTTGTTAGAATATGGAGGTTAATAGATGTTAACTATAGAATTTTTAATTAGAGGGACTTCAGAAGAGGTTTTTCAAAAACTTGAAGATGGGAGAAGATAAAAAGGGTAAAAGTCCTATACGAGTGAAATAAAAAGAAAAATGTAAGGATGATCAATGATAATTACTCAATTTACATTACAATGACATGAATGTCTCAATCCTTATTAATCCATTTCCAAATTAAATAATTTATTTTCAATATTTATTATGAGCCCGTCTGGGCAGACAATAATCAAGGCTCTTTTCTTTAAACATTTTAAAACCTATTTAAAAAATAATAATTTTCCAATAATTAAATTTTGAATTAGATTCGATGACATTTAAAAATTTAATTTTTAAAAAATCAATATAGGAATAAATCAAATATCAAAACTATCATTCTAAACTAATGTAAACAAAAAAAAAATCCTTCCGCTAATAAAGATTAAAAATTAATTGATTATTCAATAATAAGATTTTAATTATCTAATTTTTAACAAAAATAAATAAAAAATAAGTTGGATAAAGCTGCAAGAAATCTTTATCAACAACACATAATCTCATGTCAGTTGCTTTAGAAAACGAGGTATTTTTTCAATTAAATTTTGAAAAAATACTTAACCTCATATTTTATTTAAAATAATACTTAATTTTTAAAATTTATCACTATTTTTATAAAAATTAATATTTATTTTTAAAAATTTAAAAGATCAATATTAAATTTTAAAAAATAAATATTAATTTAATAAAAATATGAAGTTAAGTATTTTTTAAAATCTAACCGGCGGTATCGATGTAATTTTCCACTTGGAAAACCCCATTGTGAGCTCTCACTGCAGGAACATTTTGGTAGCACCAAAAGTCATGGTAAGATTGATTGAGCTTCAGAAAAAGAGGAGGAAGCATTGATGAGGACAAAGACTGTGAAATCATCTTATTATCCTTCTCAATTGTGTTTGGTACGAGAGAAAATAGTTGAAAAATGATTTGATGTCATTCAATCAATCAATATTATAAATTATTTTATAGTTAAATAATGAGATAAATATATAGACACCCCTGAAATTTGATTTAAGTAACAATCTCATCCCTATTATTCATAAAGTAACATACATATCTCCAGAATTGGAAAACATAGGGGTCTTAACCCATAAAAATAGGGGTGTTAATGTTATTTAAAATATCAAAATAGGGGTCTTTATGTTATTTTATAAATAATAGGGATGAGTTTGTTACTTAGACCAAACCTTGGGAGAGTCTATGTATTTATCCGTTAAATGACTTCACACTTTTTGTACTATGTTAATAACCAGTACCCTCTTTGCTGAGCCAAGTCAACCATCAATCTTGTACAATTGTTTGGTTATGTTGTATGCATAAAATTACTCTATTGTTACTTAAATGATTAACAGACAACATAGATAAATCTTTTATAAAGTAACAAGTTATGTATTAAATGACTATGCACTTAAAATTATTTATTAATTTATTATTTGATCTTCTTCGAAAATTATTTTGTACTTATTTCGTTAATAAACTTATTTTCCTGATGATAGGATATTCAAAGTATTTATATGTTTTAAAGTTGGCTTTTTCCTATAAAACATTTTATGTAATATTTTTAAAATGTTTTATTATTATTTTGTAAATTTACTGTTAATTTGATCATTAAAAGAAATTAAAAATTATTATCCAAATAAAATATTCTTAATAAATTAATTAAAATAACCAAATTTCAGAAATTATAAGGAGTTTTGACAAATTGCTTAAAACATGTCCAAAACATGTTCTTGAGATTAGTTTAGGTGTGGATAAACTGATCAGGATACCAAAAAAAATCATATATAATAATACCTAATAAGAATTTTCAAGTTGAAAATATTTAAATTATTTTCTAATAAATTGATTGAAAGGAAGAATAATTTTTTTTATCTAAGAAAATAAATTTGAGATACTTGGTAAAACAGTAAAACTTATTGAGATTGGACTACCTAAGTAATTAAATTATAACAAGAGAATCATTGGAGTGGTGCTAAGAAAAAGTAGCTATTCTTAATAATCTTTAGATTTTTTTTTTTCAATCGGTAATCTTACCCGTTAACGATCCATTAAAATCATTAATAAATAGTATTAACTTGTTAGCGGGTAGGTTCACCGGTTAACGGTTTTAACAGGTCATTAATGGGTAAGATAAGGGACTTAGGGTCTGTTTAGTTTAAGCTCTATAATCGGAATTAGAATGACTATTTATTTCTCTTGTTTAGTTCAGTATAGAATCGGAATTTGATTTATGTGGAAGTTATTTGGATTATATGAATTTTGAATTGGAATTTATATCAAATTTTTAAATTACTCTCCTGTAAAAATATATAAAATAAATAATAATAAAAAATATATATCATTGTTATAATAAAATATTAATTTCCATCTTTCTTGCACTTTATTTATTTTTTTCTTTTTATAAAAAATATTATAACATTTTTTAATTTATTATTTTAAAATATTATAACCTTTTATTAATCTTTTTTAAATATTATAATTTTTTATGTATTATAATTTATTTAATTTATTAAGCTTTTTTAAAAAATATTATAACTTTTCAAAAAATATTATAATTTTTTAAATTTATTTATATTTTTAAAATATTATAATATTTTTAAATAATTTACCTTTTTAAAAAAATCATAATCTTTCTTTTTTAAGTATAAAATGATAAAAAATATATTTTTATTGTGATATTAGTCAGAAATCAAAATTAATTGATGGGGATAAGAGAGGAAACTGATTCTCTTTCTTGGAGTAATGAGATTTTTATTCTCTAGTTTATTTTTTTAAATTAAATAATAAGAATGAGAATATCTTATTTTTTTTCTATTTTTAAGTATATTTTTATGAAATCAAATGGTTCGTTAAAGGTTTTAAGTTTAAGGTACGATTATTTAGAAGATAAAAAAATTATTAAAAATGGCTATTTCCCCTTAGCACCAATGCAATCTGAATATTTTTTCTTAATCCCTTTATAACAAAAACGGCGGTGTACTTAGAAGTGAGGCGAGGCTGAGTTAATAAGACTCAAACGCTTTCCCAATCCAGCCTCTCCTCTCAGCACGACTTTAAACCCTTAACCTAACACACGCACTCTCTCTGGTGGTGATGGCAGCCAACGCACTTAGACAATTCACTTTGGGTACAGGGAAGTCTGCTGGTAGGAATTCCTCTGGGCGTATTACGGTTTTTCACCGAGGGGGTGGATCGAAGCGATTGCAGCGAACAATTGATCTGAAACGAAGCACTTCGTCTATTGGCATTGTAGAAAGAATAGAATATGACCCTAATCGTTCTTCTCGTATCGCTTTAGTACGATGGATCGAGGGGGTGCAGCTACGCGACCAGAGGAAATGCAACACGATAGAAGAGTTCGCTCCGCCGCATAAGATCCTCGAACCTACCACGACCACCATACGCGGCCTATTTTCGTTTTCTTCCTTGCCCCGGAAGGTGGATCAAAGAAAGGTAGCTTGCTTCTCTCCTGGACGGACAGCGGCTTCTGTAGTGGTCGGCCTTCCTACCAGAATGCCTCCTTGGTCGAAGAGCCCCTTTACAGGAAGAGAAAAAACTCGCGCGAAGGACGTCTTCTTCTCTGCCTTCTCCTCTCCGAAGGCCAAGGGAGAGACTGCATCCCTTTCCTCCGTTGGCTCTTCTGGTTTCCCAAGGATAGCGGTAGCTGGGGCAAAGCCCGCTTTCTTCGCTCCGCGAATGAGAGAGAAACTCACAGAAAAAAAAACCACCTTCTCACTTGGCGAGGTCCGAAAGTTGAGAACACGGAGCACTCTCTGGGCACATAGGATCAAACGTAAAGCAGCGCTTTCTTGGCAGAGTTCTAGGCGGAAAGATACTTTAGGGCTTGTTGGAGCTGCTGAGCATAACGAATCAAAGCCACAGACAAATCAAGGTAGGTTGCCTGCCAAGCCGATAGGCGAAAGGCGGAAGGGCGGAGTGTTCAAAGTCGATCGTGCACCAGTGACTTATGTAATAGCCAGTCATTCATTAGAGGCAGGCAAAATGGTGATGAATTGCGATTGGTCCAAACGTTCGACCAGCGACTTATTGCAACCGGCCCAGAATGCCATTCCATAGTAAGACCTCATTCAATTGTGTGAAATCATCTTAACATCTTTCTCAATTGTGTTTGGTACAGAGAAAGTGAGGGGAGGGGAAGTTATTGATGAGGTTAAGACCTTTGACTATTCAATTTGGTGTATCAGTTATGATTGGCCTGGTCATATTATTTTGTTTAGATCTTAATGCTTCTTGATCATATTATAATGGCATTCTTGTACTTTTAGACTCTCGAATTGCTCTCTTAAGTTTTTATAAAGTCCTGAAAATATTATGACAGAGCTTGAGACATTGGAAAAGCACTTTACTTTCTTTAGAGCTTTAGTACTATGTTGGTACTTTACCTATAAGCTTTAACTTTTGGACAAAACTTATATTGTTGATCCTTTACTCTGCAAGTTATATTCTCATCTTTCCTTATGTATTTCCTGCCTGCATGTTTCTCTTGGATTGATGGTTGCTTTCTTATGTGGCAGGCAAAACTTGCCTTAGGATTCTCTCCAAGTGCCCCTTGGGTAATATGACAATTAATCTTTCCAATTGTTCTCGTATAATGTTGCTTCTACGATTTTTATGTTATTGATGTTCTCAAGTAGAAATTATCACACCGTTACCATCTTTTAGATTTTATGGCTTATATCGAACTCTTGGGAACTATGTCAATCTGTTGGTCTTACACATATTGCTGTCATTTGAAATTATCTTCCTTCAAATTCCATTGCATGTTTATCTAAGAATCACTCTACTGAGAGGAGCTAGCCTACCTAAATTTCAAACCGTTGTAGACTTCATTTCACAAAAAATTTTTGTGAAATGAAAGTTCAACTATATGCCCTATGGTTGAGGTAGCTTTTAATTTTCTCTAAGTTTCTATGAAAGATTAAATACCCGTGGTGATTTTAGCTTGACCGACTAGTGGAATTTAACTCTTCAAGATCCCGAAACTTTAGCCTTGTAGTTTGACCATACAACAATTTATGAATCAGTATTGTACGTGTATAGGATTCGATTAACGTATTGAGGTATAAGCCCTCAAAATGTCTGATTTGTGTTATGCGGTTTATTCCACATGAAAAGATCAAATGGAGCTGACTCATGCCTTGTCCTAACCAAAAATTATTTCAGTTGTGCTAAGCCTGGAATCTCCTATTTTGTGCTTTGCCTGTGTTGTGCTCAATTATGAATTAAACTGCCAGTCTGAGTATAGTTACTGGAAGCTGTTACTACTTGTGTTAGCTTAGCTACTGCTCTAATAGTGTTTCCAGTGGCCTGATTATCCGGTCATCTACCGATGCTCTTACTTGGGTCTGTCGCATGTTGCGTGAATTCTATTTTAGGATTGGTGTGCAGTTTTGATGTGAGGATTGCATTCTGACTCCAGAAAAAATCTTTTTGAAGTTTGATGCAGGATAAAATCAGTGTAAGAGCCATTCAGTTGTCATAAGGTGAAGCCTTTTTTTTTTTTTTTTTTAAAATAAAAACAAAAAAATGAAGANGATAAAATCAGTGTAAGAGCCATTCAGTTGTCATAAGGTGAAGCCTTTTTTTTTTTTTTTTTTAAAAGAAAAACAAAAAAATGAAGAACAGAATGGATTCTTTTGCTTAATTTCATATTATGATTGTAAGCATAGAGTCTGGTTTAAGAGCACATAGCTGGTCCATAGGCACCCTGGCTAATTGAGCCCAGCAAAATCTGAATGGGCTTAGCCACTTGGCGAGTTTGGTGTGGCAGAGAATAGCTTGTTTATTTCTTTTGGAATTTACATTACAATGGCATGAATGTCTCAATCCTTATTAATCCATTCGCAAATCAAATAATTTAGTTCAATATTTATTATGAGCCCGTTTGCACAGAAAGTCTAAACGTTTTTAAAACTATTTTTAAAAAAACTAATTTTCCAATAATTAAGGTTTGAATTAGATTTGATGACCTTTCAAAAATTTAATTTTTGAAAAATCATAAAGGAATGAATCAAATACCAAAACTATCCTTGTAAAATAATGTAAAACCAAAAAAATCCTTACGCCAATAAAGGTTAAAAAGTAATTAATTATTTAATAATAAGATTTTAATTAACTAATTTTCAACCCAAAAAAAAAAAAGATAATTTTTAAAAGAGGAAAAAAGTGTGCAGGAACCTTTTTTGGCTTGCCAGCAGCTAGGAGTGTTTAACGAAATTGGATGAAGGGTTTGTTTGTTTGACATTGTTGTGATGTGAATAAAGTTTTAGATAAAATTGATTTTTAAAATTGTTATATTGTCTAAAAGTTATGAAATGTGTTTAGTAAATTTGATTTTTAAAACCTCTTTTTCGATACAAATACTAAACCATACTTAATATTTAAGTTAATTTAAAATATTATAATTTTGTTATACTAGTTTGAATGTAAATAAGAAAGAATCTTGATTGATAAATATAAATGTATATATGTGTGTTTAATAAATTGGTGTGGTCATTTTTCTCAGCGTTAACCATACTCATGATGAATAAAAAAACGGGATAAATACATAAACAAAACACGAGATTGAGAGTCGGTGTACTTAGAAGTACAGTGAGGATGAGTTAATAACACTCAGCAGTAACAAGCTCGCTTTCCCAATCCAGCCTCTCTCTCTCTCTCTCTCTCTTTCTCTCAACTCTACTGGAAACCCTTAACCTCTCTCTCACACACACACCCATTCTGGCGATGATGGCAGCCACCGCACAAGAACCATCTCCAACCACTGAGAACGGCTCGATGAAGGACCTGGAACCCGACCTTCAACCCGAGAATAACCCTACAAACGACATCGATATGGACTCACCTCCAAACCCTACTGACGCCGAGGCCACTGAACCCGCGGAGAAACGCTGGCCCAGATGGCCCGGCCACTGCGTGTTTCGGCTCATCGTACCCGTTCTGAAAGTTGGAAGCATTATTGGACGGAAGGGAGAGCTTATTAAGAAGATGTGCGAGGAGACTCGCGCACGCATTAAAGTCCTGGATGGCCCTGTTGGCAACCCTGACCGCATTGTAACTTTCTATCTCCATCCCCTTCCTGCTTGTGCAAACAAATTTTTACCCTACTGTTTCTGCTATAGCTCTGAGAACATGTAGTTGGTTGATTTATTTATCTTATAAATCAATTTCTTGTTTAATTTAATATTCAATGTTGCATACAGAAGATGATGTTTTGTTAATTGTTGTTTGATTAGTTTTTCCAAGTGTGGATATGTATGCACTGGATGTCAGGACTTCAGTCTACAACTTTAACTAATTACGCTTTTTTTTTTTTTTTTTTAAGGTTTTGATATCGGGGAAGGAAGAGCCGGAGGCACCTCTGTCCCCTGCAATGGATGCTACAATCAGAGTTTTCAAACGTGTCTCTGGATTACCTGAGAATGATGCTGATGCTAAAGCGGCTGCTGCTGCATTTTGTTCGGTCCGTTTACTGGTGGCGTCGACTCAAGCAATTAATTTAATTGGAAAGCAAGGCTCATTGATCAAGTCAATACAGGAAAGTACTGGTGCTACTGTGCGGATACTTTCAGGAGGTATGCTTTTGATGTTGATATTTGTGATGAATGTCTCCATGTTTTCTGCCGTAGCCTTGCCAATTTTAATTATTTTGTGTTTGGCATGAAAATGTTGTCTTATTTATTAAAGAATGATCTATACTTTATTTTTTAGTCTCCGTCATTGAGTGCTGTCTACTGGAAAATCTGATTCTGTTGTTAAGCACGTATACAAAACAAAAAATAGTAATAATAGTTATAGGATTTTGGAGTTAATTGGTTCCATTAACCAAGTTTTCCTATTTCTTTGAGTCGAAACAAGCAATTTGATAAGGCTATTCATGATATGGTGCCTGCAATTTCACCTTTTTACTGCATAGCTGAAGTAAGAAAATAGTATTATCTTCTCATGCAGCATCTTTTATGGGATGGAATTAATGTTTTACTATTGTACTAGATGAACCGAAACATAGAAAGGTTGGTGTTATCATATGCTTTAGTGGTTTTGATCACAATTAAGGTGCAACCGGCCCCAAGGCAGTGGTAAAGTCACGCAGCTCTGGTGCCTAAGAAGCAGTAGGTCTAAGGTTCGGCTCTCATTAGTGCTAATTCCTTTGGGCATCACCCACGGGTAATGACCTGAGGTTTAGCCTATTTATGTGAAGGGGCGCTTTGCATAAATCATGTGGACTAACACCATGCTTATCAAGGAAAAAAAAAAAAGAAAGGTGCAACCAAGTTTTTTTATTCTGTGGTAGATGAAAATGGAACACTTGCGTTGCTAAGTTGCGACTGTCTAACCCTCTCATAGTATAGAATAAACAAAGCAAATTATTTCGGCTGAAGATTGGGAGGTGATCTAACTTGAACTCTGCCCTGGTATTGGTTTCTCTGGTTTAACTATGGCAAAGCATGGCAGACTTTTGTTATGCGAAAACCCTTTAGACTTTGTACTTGGAGTTTAGTTTTTTTTTTTTCCAATCTTTTCTGAACTCTTTCAATTTCTTTGGGTATCTCAAGCAACAAATTTTAACTTGAAAGGGACTATTGCTTAAGGTGAACAGTTACTAAGTTCCATTTTCAATCTTGGATTTAGGATGGGGATGCATTAAGTTTGATTTCAGTGACATGGAGAATAACACTCAAATGTTGAAGTAAACTTTGCATTGGGGAGACCTATTGTCAACAAGTTGAGTATGACTTGGAGTTCTTCCTATTTATGTATTAAAACTTGCTTACTAAAAGGTGAAAGGAAAATGCCTGCGGAGAATGGGATGGAGGGAAGCAAGCATTTAGTGTTTGTATGAGAAGTAAATATATTACTACAGAAAAGGAAAATGTTAGAAACTACCCCCTTTCTTTTACTTAACTGACAGTGGAAAGCAAGGTCAATTTTATTGAGGACCCTCTGAAATTACTCAAAAAGCACACCTATTGATGAAATCCATTAGTTTGGTGAAGCAGGAATTATGAAAATTTGATTTTGCCCGAATTGTTAGAAACTGAAGAATGCATATGATAACCTTTAGCTATTGCAGTATCCTTTTGGCCAATTGGACCTGCAAACTCTTCATGATGTTGTGTAAAAAATGTAATAAATCTAACTCATATATGTTTTTGTAGGTATTCTTTGACAATACGAGATATATATATATATATATTTTTTTTTTTTTTCCCCTTCCATTGCTGAAAGGAACAGGTTACCATCATGAACAGGCATGTCATGTTGGCTACAATAACAGATTATGACTGATTTCTTCATTAATGCAATTTTCTACCATTTCTATGTTGGTTCTTAGAAGTGATATTTCCCGTTTGCCTGATTCAAATTTTCTCTCAATATATTTCTATTCTTCATGATTTTTATGTATTAGTCTTTACCACTTTTAACATGAAATTCATTATTTCATTTCTTAATAAGCTACAGTATACTGAATTTCTGTGCTGCCAGATGAAGTGCCATTATATGCTGCTGCCGACGAGAGGATTGTTGAGATGCAGGGAGAAACCTTAAAGGCTCTCAAAGCTTTAGAAGCAGTAGTGGGGCATCTCAGAAAGTTTTTGGTTGATCATAGTGTTCTTCCTCTTTTTGAAAAGACGGTAAGCTTGGTTTCGATTAATGGTTATCTATATGCTTTTCTTTCAGTATGAAATAGTGATTATTGTTATTTATAATTTTAGTACAATTCAACAATCTCTCAAGAGCATCAAGTAGAGACCTGGACTGACAAGTCATCTCTGCACTCTGCTTCTCAAAGTTTAGTGACCTCTGACTATCCTTCATCAACAAGGAGGGAGTCTTTGTTCCTGGAACGTGAACCTCAGTTGGAACCACGTTTTAGATACTCTGGAATTTCACTCTATGGACAAGATCCTTCAGTTACAACGATACGTTCATCGGCACTTAGTCGTGCTAGTGGTCCAATTGTTACACAGGTGGGGTGGTTTCGAATTTTTATTGTCTATAAGCTGAGTTTATAATTCCTTATTCATGGGAAAAAGGCTTTATTACTTGTTTGCATTTAATGATAAGAAGCCCTTGATCCCATCATTGAGATCAACGGTTCAAATCTCTTTGAGGCTGCCTACATGAGAAATATATGGATTTCACATGTTTCCTAACTATCAAGCATGTAGGGTATGGATTTAACGTCCAATTAGTTTAGAACTCGATGAGCAAAGGGAAAATCGAGAAATTTTTGGGTATAGAAAAAGAGACCCAACTACTATGCCATAAAACATGCTTCCTTAGACTTTTGCTTAATATGACCGGCAGAATTTTAAAATATATGGAATAGTCCTAATTTTATGTTGGAGTTGATGGCTACCAAAATTTTCATGTTTAATGCTAGGCATTTTGTTCTTTAAGCCTCATTGACCTGGTCATATCATATCTGATAATGAGGAAGAAATATTAGTATCAAATTAACTTCAAAAAAAAAAAAAAAAAATCTCAAGACCAATGGAGTTGCATTGTTATATAGAACTGAGTACAATCTCTTCCTACTTAAGATGAATGCTCTCTAGGAATAATTCTTTGATGTTAATTCTTGAGATTGACCATGAAGAAAGTGGAGTGTAAAATCAGGATTCACACAGGGGAAACTTCTATTTCTTTTAGATTTGATAAGATTTTTGTACTTATTTTTTCACCTGCTTTTTTCTTTTTGTGTCTCTTTTTTTTTGGTCTTTGTTTTTCTCTCTTGACTGTATCATCAGTTTCTCTGTTTTATTTTTTTTTTTATTTTAAAAAATCAGATAGCACAAACAATGCAAATACCAATGTCTTATGCTGAGGACATTATTGGAATTGGAGGTAATAGTATTGAACACATCCGTCGTACTAGCGGGGCCATAATAACTGTCCAGGAGAGCAGGGGTTTGCCTGATGAAATCACTGTGGAAATTAAAGGCTCCTCATCACAGGTTCAGACGGCTCAACAATTGATTCAGGTAGGAGGTTCCTTTAACTTAGTGGCCCTGTGAACACTTGAGTTCTTAAGTATATTTGAACTCTCATCAACATGTAGACACATTGATGGATGCAGTTTTCAATCATTGACAATAATATTTGCTGTTCAATGGAAATATTTCTTGTCATTATTAATGTATTAGTGTCTTCATGGGATTTAGGGGAATACTCCTGCAATAAATTTTGGCGAGTTTTGTTTCTTGCTTCTTTTCATTTAAAAAATAAAACTGCAAATAAATTTCGTTCTAGCAGTTGAAGGTTTTGTCAAATATTCTCACCTTGTAGATTAAATTGCTTCAACATGTTTTATGTGTCCTGTCCGCATTAATGACCTTTTAATCCAGAAATATTCAATTTTTGTTTACTTAAAACTACATTTTTGGGCAACATAGTTAAAGAGTTGTTACTTGGTAGACTGAAATATTTCGAGGGAAATGAGAAATTTGGCAAGTAGTTTTGATATCTTCGAGGAAAGTTATGAAATTTAATTAAAGTGTGAAGAAAGCCATGCATCTTGTCATTACTTTCCAAAAGCTTTATTAAATTATCTAAATTTTACTTGGAAGTTCCACGCATGGAAGGAGCAATACTAATGCATACTTTATCTACTTTTTCTGTGTTGTGCAGGAGTTTATGAACAATCACAAAGAGCCAGTTGCAAGCAGTTATGGAAAAATAGACACTGGTTATAAGTCGTCATATTCTCATTTGGGAAGTTCATCCTACTCATCGTCTTCGTTATCATCGCAACCTTATGGTGGTTATGGATCTTCTTCTGGTGTAGGTGACTACTACACTACTTACAGGCTTTGAGTGGATAGCTTAAAAGCCATCATCAGCCGGCTTGTTTGGACTAATCTATTTCTAATTGATTATGAGTAGACAGAAAAGAATCTCTTTTCAGAATGTAGTATGTGTAAAGTCACCAAATATGGTTCCAGCTTGGTTTACCCTGACATTATCCAGATTATGTGCTGGTCAGGTAGCAAAGGAATACAAAAAAATGTAATGTAGTTGTGGTGTTCTTTTATCTGTGTTGTTGAATGCTAATTGCAACAGAGTTGCATCAAAATATTGCAAAATTTTGGTCCAAAGATGCATCTAGTAAATCTGAGAGATCAAAAGCCATGGTTTCAATCTCCAATCTGTTACGCTCTTCAAACTTAATAGTTCCCTATTCTTCCACTCTTTTCATCGGTAACCCCACAAGCTCCGGCAGCATACAGCATTTCAGCACTACCACCTCCAACTGTAAACGAAGCCTAGCTCACCAGGCCAAATCCTTCAAATTCTTCACCTTTTAAATCTCCTCTTAACAGCTCGTCAACTCCAATCTCAGACCCGTTGAAGGCAAACAATGGCGTTTCAACGAGTTATTAAAAATTGAAGATTCCAGCTATGGGCTCATCTACTTTTTTGGGAAATTAATTTTTTGTTTTTATGAGAATTTCTTCTCTTTCTATGTCAAGATTATTTTTCTCTTTTAATATAATTTTATTGAGCAAATTAACTTGACAATTAGGCACCTACTCGATAACTCAGTACTTGTAAAACATTAAAAGACATTTGACACGACACCCTTAAAGACTTATTCAAGAAGGATAAGTGGAAATAAAGATAAGGATAAGGGAGTTACAAGTCTTGACCAAGTCCAAATGCTGTTGCTACTGGGATTAGTTAGTAGGGAGGCTGAATAGGTCAACCAAGTAATGAAGTAGTTTATCTCATATTTCTCTCATTAGCTGGTCAGGGTTCAGTTATTGTAGGTAGAGATTTGAATGGGGAAATGACAATAACCCCCCGATTAAATTTAAAGAGAACACTTAGACCCACACTTTCACTAAACTAACATTTACCCCCCAATATCCTTATAAAACTAACACTTACCCCCCAAATATTTGGGGGGTAAGTGTTAGTTTTGGGAAAACAGTGGTAATTTCTTGGGGGATAAGTGTTAGTTTAGTAAAAGTGTGGGGTTAAGTGTTTTTTTGAAATCTAATTGGGGGGTCAGAGTAAATTCCCCAGATTTGAATTATTTATCTTCTGATTTGGGAGTCTTGTCCTCTTCGAAGGGATGTATGTATTGGAGTAAAATTAGTGTTTAAGATTCTTCCACTGTTTAATCCAATAACATTTCAATATTATTATTTCTAGTATTTTTCTTTAGTCTGCTGCCTTTATCATTTTGGTATTTGAGCAAGGATCCTTCATGGCAAACACCAGATCCAACCCTTCCGTTAATGATCCTCCACCAGATACTAATCCAGACCCTATTGCTCAGCAATTGTCATCCGTTGCTTTAAAACTTGACACCATTGATGCCCTAGCTGCGGAAGTAGCTTTTCTCAAAGCACAAGCCAGCCATGCATTCTCACCAGAAAATGACCATGGCCATCGTGATAAAGGAAAAATGGCTGACAATAGCTCCAGATCCGAAATGAAACAAGCCTTTTTGGGGAGATGATGACGGTGTGGAGATGGACAGCCCACGGTGGTCGCGAAACCCTTTGCAGCGCCATCACACCAAGATGGACTTTCCCAAGTTTGAGGGTGGCGATCCACGGGGGTGGATTCTTAAAGCGGAGAAATTTTTCAGTTATTATCAGAGTCTCGAGGAAGATAAAGTTGAGATTACTGCCATTTACTTAGAAGGCGATGCCCTCGATTTATTTGCTTGGATCAATAGTGAAAGAACCCTAGTGTATTGGGAAGAATTGGTAAAAGCCCTCCAAGAAAATTATGGTTCTGCTGAATTTCAGAATCCCGACGAGCATCTATGCAACATTAAGCAAGTAGGGAGTGTTCAAGAATATCGACAAGAGTTTGCTAAACGGGTTACACGAGTTAAACTTTGGCCTGAGCATTGTCTCCTAGGAATTTTTCTTAGTGGCCTTAAGGAGGAACTGAAGGTTGATATGCGAATTCACAAACCACGTTCAGTATATAAAGCCATGAGTTTAGCTCTTCAATTTGAATCAAAATTAGGCTTAAACCGTAGCTCCAGAGGGCCAATCGCCCCAGCCCACAAATACAACCCTCTTTCCCACGTACCCTTCTATATCATAATAATCTCCAATATCCCAATCGTCAAACACCACCACACCCAGCAGCAAATAACCGAAGCTTCTCCCCTGCAAACTCAGCTTCGAATCCTTCTATCCAAACGAAGCCATGGGAAATTGAACGGCAAAATAGAATGGCCAAAGGCATTTGTTTCCGGTGTAACGAGAAGTTTGCACCTGGTCATAGATGCAAATCAACAAGCTTCTCTCTCATGGAGCTAACGGAAGACGATCAACTGGCTGGAGAAGGAACCCAAGACATCGACAACGATGACCCACCAGCAATTGATTTCGTAGAGATTTCTTTTCATGCAATTTTGGGAAATTCAGTTGGAACCACTATGAGACTACAGGGAAAGATACAGGAAAGGCCGGTCTTGATACTTGTTGATAGTGGGTCCACCCACAATTTTGTAGCTAATGCAATCATGCAAGAACTTGAGATACCAATGCAAACAATTCCACCTTTCGGAGTACAAATCGGGAATTGAGAAATTATTCGTTGCAATCAAATTTGCAAGGATCTTGAGGTAATACTGCCAGGCTTAACAATCACACAAGATTATCACCCATTTTCAATTGGTGGAGTTGATTTAGTCTTGGGAATCTAATGGTTAGCTTTACTCAACACAATTCAAGCTAATTGGAAAGATATGTTTATGATTTTCAATTGGCAAAGGAGACGTTACAAGCTACAAGGGGTACAATCGGCCAAACCAACTACTCCTTCCTTCCAATCCTTCAATAAAGTTTTAGAAATATCAGGTAACTCAGTTCAGCTACTGTTACAGGCCTTCTAACATGTTTTCACTGAACCGAAAACCCCTTCCACCATTCAGAGCACACTCTCAGACCATTCCTCTCTTACCAAATTCCAAACCCCCAAACATTAGGCCATACCATTACCCATACTCCCAAAAGACCGAAATTGAAAACCAAGTTGATGCATTATTAAAATTAGGTTTCATTCGCACTAGTTCTAGCCCTTTCGCTAGCCCAGTCCTCGTTAAGAAAAAAGATGATTCCTAGAGGTTCTATGTTGATTACCGAAGCCTTAACAAAATAACCATCCCCGAAAAATAGCCCATACCTAATATCGATGAATTATTGGATGAATTACATGGAGCCACTATTTTTTCAAAAATTGACCTTCACTCCGGATATCACCAAATTCGTGTCCAACCTCCTGATATCCATAAAATAGTTTTTCGCACTCACTCTGGGCATTATGAATTTATCGTAATGCCTTGTGGCTTGACCCTTTTAGACCATATCTTAGACGATTCATTTTGGTCTTCTTTGATGATATTTTAATTTACAGTTTTAACCTTGAGTAGCATAAGCACCACCTACAAATTGCCCTTCATCTTCTATCAACAAACTCTTATTTTGCCAACCTCAAAAAATGTCTATTTGGCCAACTTGAACTGGGGTTTTTGGGGCATGTGATTTCAAAGAATGGAGTAGTCGTAGATCCTGAAAAAAATTTCGGCAGTGTTGAATTGGCCTTTGCCTAAAAATGTGAGGGAACTTTGAGGATTCTTAGGCCTCACTGGTTATTACAACGTTTTGTTCAAAATTATGGTATCATTGTCGGCCCTTGACAGATTTGACCAAAAAAGATGCTTTTGTGTGGACTTCCACAGTTGATGATGCTTTTCAACAACTAAAACAATTATTGACCTCCATACCGGTTCTAAAATTACCTGACTTTACCCAGCAATTTACAGTGGAATATGATGTATCTTCCCATGGAATTAGAGCCATCTTACTTCAACACTGCCATCCACTTGCATATTTCAGTAAGGGATTTTCTTTTTCCAACAAAAGAAAAGCCATTTATGACCACGAATTATTAGCATTAGTCATTGCTTTACATAAATGGAAACACTACCTCTTGGGTTGCCATTTCCTTGTTCAGACTGACCATTGCAACCTAAAACACCTTTTGAACCAGCTGGTATCTACAGTCGAGTAGTAACGTTGGTTGATGAAACTATTGCCATTTGATTTTACCATTTTATATAAGCCTGACAGAGAAAATAAAAGGATTGATGCACTATCATGTCTACCCCAACAGGGCAATTTTTTGGCTCTTGCAATGCCGATTCCCTTGAATTTTGGCACATTAAGAAAAGCGTTGCCAGCTGACCCATATACCAAGCAAATTTTTGATCAACTTACAATAAATCCATTTTCTCATTCGGACTTTGCACTGGCAGGAAACCATCTTTACTACAAAAATTGGCTAGTTATCCCTGACTATCCTGAGCTTAAAACAAAAATTCTATTGGAAGAACATGACTCACCGATTGGGGGCCATGGGGTATATATAAAAACTCTGAAACGGGTTTCTACAAATTTTTTCTGGCCTTGTCTGAAACATGACGTGAACCTATTCGTTCAGGATTGTTTGGTATGCCAGAAAAATAAGTATGACACTTTTGCCCCTACGGGTCTCTTGCAGCCCCTACCTGTGCCACACCGTGTTTGGGAAGACATCTCCCTTGACTTCATTGTGGGACTCCCTTCTTCTAACGGCTTTGACACAATCCTTGTGGTGGTAGATAGGTTCAGCAAGTACTATCATTTTCTTGCTTTGTGTCATCCTTTTATTGCCAAAAAAGTGGCTGCTCTATTTTGTAGGGAAATTATCAGGTTGTATGGTGTGCCTCGCTCTATATTATCAGATCGTGATGTGATATTCTTAAGTGCTTTTTGGCAGGAGTTTTTTTGCCTTAGCCAAACTCGACTAAGAATGGGAACTTCATATCATCCCCAATTAGATGGCCAAACTGAGGTGGTCAATCGTTGCCTAGAAGCCTATTTACACTGTTTTGCTCATGAAAAGCCTAAATCTTGGTTCACTTACTTGGCTTGGGTAGAATATTCTTTCAACACTGGTTACCATTCTTCTACCAATACCACTTCCTTTCACATTGTGTATGGAAGGGAGCCCCCACCCTTGCATTCATTTGTTCCTGGCGAAACTAAACTCGCTGACCTTAAAGAACAACTTCTAGCTCGTGATGAAATGTTAAAGTTGTTGCGCACCAACCTCTTGAAAGCTCAACCCTGGATGCAGTCTCAAGCGGATTCAAAGCGCCATGATTTGTCTTTTGAAGTAGGGGATGTTGTCCTCCTCCGTTTGCAGCTTTATAGACAAAAAAGTTTGGCTACACGTAACAATGAAAAGCTGTCCCCTTGATATTTTGGTTTGTATACAATTGTCCATAAAGTCGGCCCTGTGGCTTATGAATTAAATTTACCTCCATCTGCCAAGGTCCGTCCAATCTTTTATGTCTCTTTACTTCGTCCTGCCCATGGCTATTCAAATGTTTCGGCTCCTCCACCATTGCCACTTTCTGCTGATTTGGAATTCACGGTAGATCTTTAGAAAGTTTTATCCCACCGTTGGCTCCAAGGCTCTGGGGTTAACACTCTGGAATTACTTATTCAATGGCGTCACTGTTAGACTATTTGTGCCCAAGAGTATCATGATGTAAATATACGTTGTATATTGTACACATTTAATTTGTGTAATAAAGGAAATTGTACTTTCTTTATCATTGCTTGTAATTAGATTACATTAAAATGTGATGATGAATATCAATATGATGTTGATGAATGAATGATTTGATTGTGAGACAGAATCGATTCGATAAGCATAACATTACTAAAACGTCTCTGGTCGAAGTACTATCAAAACTGGACATCCACAGTACAGATAGACTAGTATTACACTTGTACTGGTTATAGACATATAACAGTATGATTCTAACACATATAAGTATTGGATACGTATGCAAGTGTATAAGGGAACATTGTTAGCCAATTAGATAGGGAACATATTCATTAGACACGGCCCGATACGGAATCCTATTGGTAATACATGTGTCTATGGGAGGTCCGTTTAGTGTAGGCGTAAGTAATCCTTAGACCTGAGCTTACATGGCCATCTCATTTAGAGATCGGTTCACACATATAAGTATTGTTCGTTTTTGATTGTTTGCATGTGATTGGTGGCTTTTCACTTGGCTTAGAATAATTTAGAATTATTCAATTAACTTGGTTGGCATAAATTAAGCCTTTAATGTGTCATATCCTTGAGTGTGATGCACTCACACAAGAGTAGGATGTTATGAGCACATGTTATAACATGCATAACAAAAATAAATCAAGCAATCCTCTCTCCTCTAAGTGCCTTGCCGAATTGCTCTTCTCTTCTCCTTAGTGTTTTTGCTTTCAATTACACAATTTCTCTAGCAAGAAAATCAATTCCAAGGGATTAGGAGCACTAATCTATGTTATGTGCATGTGCGTAGGGTTTTGGTGACCAAATTCAAAGGAAAGGTCACAAAGAATCAAGAAGTGCTAAGGAGATTGTAAGTGATTTTTGAACTCAAATTCATGTCTAATTAACATGTCCTTGGGTAGGAATCATCAAACGCCCTATTGAAGAGGCTAGTCGGGAAGACTATGATTTGCTTGTGAGTCACTTTCCTTCCTTTCGCCTTGCAGACAAGGCGTCTTTTTAGGAGGGGTGCATTGATACGACACCCTTAAAGACTTATTCAAGAAGGAAAAGTAGAAATAAAGATAAGGATAAGGGAGTTAGAAGTCTAGACCAAGTCCAAATGCTGCAGCTACTGGGATTAGTTAGTAGGGAGGCTGAATAGGTCAACCAAGTAGTGGATTAGTTTATCCTATATTTCTCTCATTAGTTGGTCACTGTTTTCCTATTTTTCAGATATTTGTTACAAATAATACCCAGTGGAGGTTGGCTATAAATATCTACTTGGGTTCAGTTATTGTAGGTAGAGATTTGAATTATTTATCTTCTGTTTTGAGAGTCTTGTCCTCTCCAAAGGGACATATGTATTGGAGTAAAATTAATGTTTAAGATTCTTGCACTGTTTAATCCAATAACATTTCAATATTATTATTTCTAGTATTTTTATTTAGTCTGCTGCCTTTATTAACATTACTCAGCACTTGTAAAATATTAAAAGAGATTAGTATTTAGTTATTTCTTAACACATCATCTAAAAGACATGGAACTTTTGCAAACCACTGGGTAATGGAGTAGTTTCTCAAAACTAAGGGGTCCAACATAATTATCCCTTGAAGTAAATAAATAGCGTCATCCTCGCGAGGGTGCAGTGTTTTGTTGGAGCCGTTATCTACAAATTCCTGGTTTGAAGCCACTCATTCAATCAAGTGTAGACACAACCATGCCCACGTTGAATCTTTTCACGAATTTGCCAGTTGATACAGTCACTACTTCTGACATTCTTAGAGACGCTACCAAAGCTGTTGCTAAGATCATTGGCAAGCCTGAATCTGTACGTAAGTCTAGTTAGAATTTGACTACCAGTTGTTCGACGAAAGTATTCTCCGTTTCACTTTCTCTTTCTTTTTCTTTCTGGGTAATTTTTAACTCTTAAGAATCAAAACTTGTCTAGAGTTAAGGCTTTCTTTGTTCTAAAAAGCACAATTGCATGCATTAGTAGTCCTCAATGCCTTTGTATTTTGGTGTAAAAGTTGGCAAAAAGATTGTCGACTTGGATCACCACAAGACCCAAATAGTTTTCATAAGCCTGTCTTTTGTCATGTGCAGCCGTTTGTGAGAAGCCAGTATTTTACTAAATGCATTTTAGTGGAAAGCACTTAAAAGCTTTTCTGGGAAAGTGTTTCTGTTTCATTTTTTTTTTTTTTTCGAGAAGCACTTAGAAATATATTCTCGACATAAAAAAGCATTTTTTAATTAAAAAATAGTCACTTTTAGCGGTGCTGAATGAGCTCTTAAATTTTCTCTTAATATTTTCACTTATTGAAGGTGTTGCAATTAGTAACTTGATAAGTTCAGAATCATAAAGCATGAAATTTATAGTTTGAGTAGTTTGATATATACGTATAATCTACACTTGCATATTTTCTTCATGAAGAAAAATACGTACGACTACATAATATTTTTAGGCTATTGGATTCATGCAAGAGTCTTTCAGATGATATATAATGCGCCTATGTCAATGCATTAATACAATGACATGTTCCCTCAGTTCACACGGTTTTCCAAGAGTATTTGAGATTGAGTACACATGCGATGGCTATGTTGCTTTTTCTTGCTATTATTAGTAGTTTACCGCTTCAGTTTATAGACACTCTCTATACGGTGTTTTTTGTTGCTATTATACCCATTCTTTGTGGTGATATGGCTTGTTATTGATACTCTTCAAATTACGTCTTTGTTGTTCAGTATGTGATGATTTTGCTTAATGGCGGAGTTCCCATTGCATTTGCTGGGACTGAAGGACCAGCGGCATATGGAGAATTGATCTCAATTGGTGGCCTTGGGCCCGGTGTTAATGGGAAATTGAGCTCAACTATTGCAGAGATTCTTCAGACCAAGCTTTCAATCGATAGCTCTCGCTTTTATATCAAATTTTATGATGCTCAGGTAATCTAGTTACTTGCACTGTCCTGATTTTTGTTTGGCACTCTGTGAATACTTTAAAGAAGAGCTGCTGTCTCATTCTATATTCCACAATATGTTGGACACAGGAATCAAAATTTTTAGTAATGTTGTAGGCTTAGGCTATAGGGACTTAAATCTTTTATACTAATCATTAGCCC
This sequence comes from Bursera palmeri, assembly GCA_026225775.1. Lineage (NCBI taxonomy): Eukaryota > Viridiplantae > Streptophyta > Magnoliopsida > Sapindales > Burseraceae > Bursera > Bursera palmeri. The sequence goes on along the minus strand of JANKKB010029992.1, from coordinate 17,330 downwards.
TTAATCTATTGCAATGCAATGCATGTGAGTGAAAAATTATGAGGTGGTTGTTTGTAATGCCGGCCTCATCACCTTTCAATTATTAGATGGATTAATGGTCAATAATTTTTGTTAGAAAATTAAGTCAAAAAATAAAGTTTATATAACCTGACCAGATGTTATATTTACAAACTGTTATCCAAACTCATTCGGCATTATTGTATGATTATCATTTCATCCATCTTAAATAATTTTTTTTTTTTTTTGGAATTCACTTTTTCAATCACATCATGCTGCATTAGTTTTTGAAAGAGTTTGTAAACATTGTGTTATTCCAAAATTATATATCATGAGCTAGTTTGCATTTTCTACTTGATGTTGAATATATATATATATATATATTGAGAAATCGCGGAAATCTGTCTTGAGATTCTACCAATGCACAATCTAATAGAAATGAATGTGGTTTCACTTTATTTTGATATGCTCAGTCTGAAAACTATTACTCATCTCTTTCTTGTTCAGCGCTCATTCTTCGGGTTTAATGGTTCAACATTCTGACCAGCTTTATCTTTTGGTGATACATCCATGAGAGGTGTTGCTTGTCAAAACCATGTATCTAAGTTGTATGAGTTGTTTCTGCATCCAGATGTAGTTTTCCTCTTGTGAAAAATAAATCTTATATATCGGTTACCCATGAATGGTTATCATCTTATGATACTATTTTAGATACTGGCAACTTGATTTCCCCTTGTCATTCTTAAGTCATAAGATACCAACTTCTTTGCAGTTCCATCTGATACTTGATATTTACCAATGTAACGATCCAAAATTAAATTGGTTCTGTTTTGAGCATAAATTACTAATCATCTCTTTCGACCTTAAAGTACACGTGCCGATGAAATGGTGATAAAACAGAATTCAAATTCATTATTTTCTTCCATCTTTGCTATGCTACAAGCAAATGGAGCATATGGTGTGGTTCTGAATCTCACAATAATTAGCAGCATACAACGTATTACTGCTGCTTTCAGGATTTTGTCTGATGCCTTGAAACATTTGAAGATGTTACTGAGAAAAAGGCTCATGTTCGTAACTTCGTGGACAATCATTTCAATTTGGTTGCATATCTTATTTAATTTACACAAGGATGGTCTGATTGTTACATAATTTGATGCAGGAGAGCGCTTGGCGAAAGAGAGGTAAACCATGCAAGAAATAACCTACTAACAATCGGGGTAAATACATAGACACCCCCGAGGTTTAGCGTAAGTAACAAACTTACCCCTGTTATTCATAAAGTAACATAAAGACCCACATTTTGATATCTTAAGTAACATTAAAACCCTTATTTTCATGTGTCAAGACCCCCATGTTTTTCAATTCTGGGGATCTTTATGTTACTTTATGAATAACATAGGTGAGTTTGTTACTTACGCTAAACCTCGGGGGTGTCTATGTATTTACCCCACTAACAATCTATTGATACGTGAACAGAATATCAGACTATTAGACTTCATAGTTATGTAATTCACCATATATTAAAAAGAACTATGAAAAAAAAAGTTTAAATATCCAAAACATATACTGAAACAAACTAGAAAAGCAAATTACCTTGAAACATAAAACTTTCCATTTTTTAAAGTTTTGAATTGTTAACATAATTAGAAACTAGAAATGAAAACAAAATCATTAAAACAAATGATAACATAAATAAGTCTTAATTAAAGAAGTTAATTTTCCTAAAATGATAACAACGTTTTTTTAGGGTATAAACAACGTTTTTTGGTTGAGTTTAGGTGCTTACTCCTTTGTTTCCAATATAATTAAGTCGTCGAACTTTTGAAATCATAAAAAATTGGAAAAATTTAGGTAATGACCTCAAAAACAAACGTTTTTTCTTTTTTAGAATTAATCTCTCTTCAAAAGTTTTGTACTATAGCTTTCAAAGTCTTAAATAACATGAATACCCTTAATTAGAGATAGCCAAAGGCTAGATTAGGTCAGGCCAATAGACCAGGCCAAGCTAGGCTTGATAATGATAGGCCAGGCTAGCCATAGACAAAAAATATGAGGCCTTGAGCTGGCCATGGCCTTTGTAGAGATGGGTGATTGAGCCGGGTCCGTTCATGCTTATGTAATTTTATTATAGATTTTATATTTTTAATTTTTAATTAAAAAAATACTTTACCGTTGCATGGATTGACTGACATTATTTAGTAGGAAATTAAGCAAAATAGTCACATATTAAGAGGTTTTTTGAAAAATAACCAACTTTGTTGTTTTTTAATTTTTCTACTCATTTTTAACTTTATGACCATTATACCCCTCTATGTATAATATAAAAACACATCTTTCCTACTCTAAAATTTTCCAATTAGACAGTCACCGAAAAATTCATTGAACCGTTATTTTGACTGACTACTTACTAGACAGTCATTTTAATTGGTCAGACAATCATTTCGACTCGCCGAACAATTATTTCAATTCATTAGAAAGTCATTTAACTTGTCAAACAACTAATCATACAATCATTTCGACTTGTCGGACAATCATTTTGACTTACCTGATTATCATTTGATTGATCAGATTGTCATTTTGACTCATTGGACCATTATTTTGACTCGTCGGAATGTTATTTAACTTGCCGGACCGTCATTTTGATTTATTGGATAATCATTTTCACTTACCAGGGTATAATTATCATTTAATTAGGTTTTGTTAGATAAATCAAAGAAAATCAAGAGTGTAGTTATTTTTCAAAGACCCCTTTCAAATTGGGTTATTTTTACGAATTTCCCTTATTTAACCATGGCAAATCTTATCATCATTCATTCGTCACCGTATCTCTTGATTCTAGATCTAACAAATCGAAAATCAGTTTAAAAAAATTAAAGAAAATTTTTGTTTAGTTGCCGAAAACTGGCTCATATATTGTTGTTCTGGTAACACTTTCACTCAATTCACGTGCATCTTTAATACTCTTAAAAACAAAAATTAAATAAACAAATAAATAAATTGATAAACAAAGATGGATTTCTTTCAAATTTCATTCAATCCGGACCATCAATTTCAACACTTATATCCTCAAGTTCTCATTTCATCTTGATTAAAAAGAGTAGTTTGAACGCATTAACTGCTATAGTTTACCTCTCTCTCTCAAGAGCTGAAGATCATCGTCCCTCTCTTCTCCTTACGTTTAATCTGCATCGTCTCTCTGGAAAGGTTTTTTCTTCTTTCCTTCTTTCTTTTCTTAGGTTCCTCTTTCTCGAAATCAGCCTAGGGCATTACTACTGGACAAATATGCCGCGATCGGTTCCCAAGTACCTGTCCATCTATGAATAGCACTCTAGATCGCTCTCGATATCGGTGGGTTTTAGAATTTCTAAAGGATAAACCTGAAGAGGTTGACAAAAAATTAAATGAATAAATAATGATTACTTGTAAAGAGCAACCAAACGATATTGAAAAATTTGAACAAATGTTCCAAATCAGGAATTGAGTTACCACAATAGCCAATCCTTAGAATTTTAATTATTTTCTTATCGATTTACAGGTGAATTGTCTAAAATGTCCTACATCTATATAAACACAACATAAAAACATAATTCTCACACAACACTCCGCTCACACAACTTTCTCTACTGAATCTCTGTTTCTCACACAACTCTCTCAACCGAATCTCTCTTTCTCATACTCACTCTCATAAGCCATTTAAAGATGGAAAAAAGCACCAGTGACGTGATTGTGTGAAAAATGTTACATTTTGTGAAGAGATTTTTATGTTTTGTGATTGTGTAATGAATGTGAAAAATGTGAAAATATTTTTGTATTTACGTGAAAATTGATAAAATGTGTTTGTGTAATAAAATAGTATTGCAGTTTGTGGTTGTGCTGGTGAAAAATGTATGCGCAACACTTACTCGATGAAATGCTTCAATCACTTATATGATTACTTTAATTTGATATATTATACGATGAATTTGGATAACTGTAACCCTTTCAAATTAAAAGTTGAAAGATACATTATTCTCAGCAATAAAGTCAAATTTACTCATTGGCAGCTGGATTGCTCAGTCCTGGTAGTAAGATCACTGGATCCTGGAAGAAGAACTGTTCAGTATTAGCAGTGGATCATTTGGTTTTGGCCATAACTTTCTCAAGAAAAATATGATTGATTCATGGTTAAAAGCGTTAGAAACTAGACAGATAAAGTTTTAATTTGATATATTATATGATGAATTTAGATAATTGTTGCGCCCTTTAAATTTAGGTTGAAAGTTACATTTGGTCCTCGTAGGAGGATCATTCGGTTTTGGCCATAACTTTCTCAAAACATATCTGATTGATGCGTGGTTTAAAGCATTAGAAACTACACAGATAAAACTTTAATTTGATATATTATATGATGAATTTGGATAATTGTAATCCTTTCAAATTTAGGTCAAAATTTACATTCGATCTTGGAAGCAAGACTGTTTGGTTTTGACCATAACTTTCTTATGAAAAATCCGATTATTGCGTGGTTTGAAGTGTTAGAAACAAAACAGATAAAACTTTGATTTAATATATTATCTGATGAATTTGGATAAATGTAGCCCAAAGTTACGTTCAGTCTAATTAATGTGTAGTTTGAAACCTTAGAAACTAGACAGATAAATCTTTAATTTAATATATTATATGATGAATTTGGATAATTGTAGCCCTTTTACATTCAGGTCAAAAGTTACATTCGATCTTGGCAGTAGGACCACTTAGTCCTAACAGTAGGACCGTTCGATTTTAACCATAACTTTTTCAAGAAAAATTTGATTAATCCATGATTTAAAGCGTTAGAGACTAGACAGATAAGGCTTTAATGTGATATATAATACAGTAAATTTGGATAATTTTAGTGCCTTCAAATTTAGGTTAAAATTTATGTTCTATCTTGGCAGTAGGACTGCTCAGTCTTTGTAACATGATCGTCCAATTATGGCCATAACTTTCTTTAAAAAAATCCAAATTCATCATATAATATATCCAATTAAAGATTTATCTATCTAGTATTTAACGCTTTAAACCAAGAATCAATTGGATTTTTCTTGAGAAAGTTATGGCCAAAATCGATCGGTCTTTGTAGTAGAACCAAACGGTCCTACTTCTAAGATTGAATGTAGATTTCGTTCCGAATTTGAAGGGTTTAAAATTACCCAAATTCATCATATAATATATCAAATTAAAACTTTATCTATCTAGTTTCTAAAACTTCAAACTATAAATCAATTAGATTTTTCTTTAGAAAGTTATGGTCAAAACCGAATTGTCTTAGTGTCAAGACCAAAGGTAACTTTCAACTTGAATTTGAAGGGACTACAATTATCCAAATTCATAATAAAAAATGTCAAATTAAAGTTTTATCTATCTAGTTTCTAACCCTTCAAGCTATGTATCAATCAAATTTTTTTTTGAGAAAGTTATGGCCAAAACTGAATAATTTTACTGTTAAAATTGAGTCATACTACTGCCTAGACCGAACGGTCCTACTGCCAGTAAGTAAACTTAACTTTATTGTTGAGTATAATGTAACGTTTGACTTGAATTTGAAAGGGCTATAATTATCCATATTTAGCGTATAATATATCAAATTAAAGTGATCATATAACTGATTGAGGTATTTCATCAAACAAGTGTTGGGCATGCATTTTTTACCAACACAACCACAAACACAATGCTATTTTTATTACACAAACACATTTTATCAATTTTCACATAAACATGAACACATTTTAACATTTTCACATTCATTAAACAATCACAAAACGTAAAAACCTCTTCATGAATATAAAGAAAATGACAACATTTTTCACACAATCACATCGCCGATGCTCTTCTCCGTCATCGGGATCATGAATGAGAATGAGTATGAGAAAAAGGGATTCGATAGAGAGAGTTGTGTGAGAGTTATGCTTTTGTGTTGTGTTTATATAGATAGAGGGTTTTTAGACCATTCACTTGTAAATATATAGGGAAATAGTTAAAATTTGAAGGGTTGACTATTTTTGTAACTCAATTCATAATTTGGGATATTTGTTCAAATTTTAAAATAATATTGAATAATATGTGAGTCTACCTTTCTCCTAACCATGAATACATCTTCCATGACTTCTGTTTGAGTACTAGTACACATAAGAATGCGTGGAATCTTATTCACAAAATTCTCTCCAACCCCCAATAGAAAGTGGCAACATATGGAAAGGCCTCATATAACCACACCTAAAATATATGTGATATGTCATAATACTTAAGTTAGAAGATAGATATAAATGAAAATGTATTTATAAGTACAATGTAAGTACTATGCACCTGAATACCATATGAACAACCAACAATGTTATGTGATTCCTTCTCATAGGGTCGTCCTTTTGATTTTTTTTTCTTTGCTTAAAACATATTACTCAACCCTTTAAATCTTCTCTCATAGAGTTAAACGTGTTATCAAAAGAAATCGAGCTTTATGAAAATTCATTGAACTTGTCAAGATCATTAACCAAAGAAAAGAAAGGTACTCTGATGGAGATGTACCTCTGTTTCTCACGACCCAATAGCTCTAACACAAAAATCAATGTCAACTTTACCACATCTAGAGATGGCAAAGGGCTAGGCCTGAGCCCAGGCCTACGGTAGGCCAGGCTAAGGCCTAGGCTTTAGGCCTGTAGGCCGGCCTGGTACTGTAGCATTTTATTTTTTTTTATTTTTATAAATTAAAAAATAATTAAAAAATAATTATAAAATTTTAAAATAGTGAATAATGATAGGTCTGGTAGGCCTGGATCAAATAGTGTAGGTCTTAGGCCAGGCCCAGGCCTTTTTTTTTTTCAAGGCTTGGTCCAGCCTTGCCTGGCTTGGCCTGGCCCATAGGCCTGCCAAGCCTATCCAAAATAGGCCAAGTCCGACCTGGCCCNGCCTAGGCTTTAGGCCTGTAGGCCGGCCTGGTACTGTAGCATTTTATTTTTTTTTATTTTTATAAATTAAAAAATAATTTAAAAATAATTATAAAATTTTAAAATAGTGAATAGTGATAGGTCTGGTAGGCCTGGACCAAATAGTGTAGGCCTTGGGCCAGGCCCAGGCCTTTTTTTTTTTCAAGGCCTGGTCCAGCCTTGCCTGGCTTGGCCTGGCCCATAGGCCTGCCAAGCCTATCCAAAATAGGCCAAGTCCGACCTGGCCCGGCCTTTTGTCATCACTAACCACATTTATCTCAAGTATCCTGGAAAGTTCCACACCTGTAATTGTCTCTATGAAAATCATCATCTTCATGTTCTCACCATTCAAGTACATATCACATAATCTTCTATCCTTCTTCTTCTCCGGTTAGGGATGACTAACCCAAACTCATGCATAAAGAAACGAATGACCTTCAGTTAAATGAATGGAAATAAAGGTAAATTGTTAGACACTACGAGAACATAATTATAATAAATTGGTAATATCTAATGAAGTATAAGAGATCTTCTTACCATTTACAATATATCACAACTCATTTTATAGGTCCTTCATCCTCACTTTGTGTAAAAACAAATTATGGACAACCTTCCTGAAAAAGGCCAAATCCTGAATGTCTAGAAGGTGTCCAAAGCACGTCTCCTATTACTCCAAACTAAGCTTGACAGGAATCCACTAGAACAATCAAGACTATTGAGGTTGGTCATTATGCATCGAAATGATCCTTTATCGAAAAACTTCAGGTCAAATGGATGATATGGTAGTGACAAAAGTTGCAAGCACTCGACAGAAGACAAAGGGAGAAGAGGCACCAAGCCATATAGCGCTTGGTGCCTCGTTTCCCTTTCTTCTTTGCGGAGTCATCAAACAACCTTCTTCAACCTTGTGTCATCGACATTTCACATCAAACCTCCTTAAATAAACTATATTGTAACAAAAACACAACATAATCATCCAACAATTCAATCAATCACTTAGTAAATCAAACAAAATCATAAGGAAACCAATGAATCTTGCTACAGATGAACTCAAATGAAGCAAAACCCAATCAAATAACAAAAATTTGAATTTAAATGACCATTCCATGAATCGGATTGCGTACTTGTCTACGTCTACTTCATTGAATTGTGTTTTTCTCTCTCTGTCTCCTCGTCTCCCCGTGTTCTTTCTTGTGCCTCAACTTCTTCCCACAAATCTCTGGTTTCGTGGTTTGATTTTTGTGAAATTTTCCAATGATGAGTGCAAAGTGAAATGAATGTGATTTTAACTAGTGTTTGGGAGGGAATGGGTTGAGGGCATTTTGACACAATGGAAATGAAATCAAGGGTATTTTGGTCTTTCACTGGTAGGAGGCTATAGGGATGAAAATTTCATGTGGGAGAGATTAGTTTAAACCTACACTTCAATTGGGAGCCATTTCTTAAATTTACCCTAGAAAATAATAGTATTGTCTCAACGAAGACATTCCCATGATTTTAAGGCACCACAAACTGTTTGGCCATGTGATCTACATCATTGTTGCTTGCAGCAATAGTTTGATTATACTTGGAGGTGGCTAAACTAGAAATATTTGAATTTAACTTGTTGACAATAATTAGAAAATCCGCAAAGATTCAAGTGCAGCTCCAAGCTTTCGAGAGTCTCCTCCCCTTTGTCGCAGGTGAGGCTTTTAGCATGATAAGCGGATAATTTTTCTAGGTATGATTTCTTACCAGTAGAATCATAAACATGAAGCATGTGTTCGATAATCATTTTCAGAAACTGTAACAAATGCAATATTCATTTTCTTAACTTTTATAAAGGAAATAGAAAACCATCTATATATCTATATAATCATAAAGCATGAGTTTGTATAATTGACACGTAGGATGACAAGTAGAACTGTTTAGGTTTTAGATTTTTATAAGTAGGATCATCTTAAAAATAAACCTGTATAGTTGACATGTAGAATGACAAGTAGGATTCTTTAAGATTTAGAATTTTGACAAATAAGATAATCTCTAAGTTCAAAACATTTAGGGAAGTTCAATATTTAATCCATTGATATATGTTCAGTGTTCTGAAAATAAATTCTCATGAATTTAACAAATAACATTTAATTTCTTGATATATGTTCAGTATACTGAAAATAAATTCTCATGAATCTAGTAAATAAATTGAATTCATTGGTATTTTAAATTCGCAATGATTAATTGTTAATTAAATGAGTCGTAAAGTTCAATACATTTTGGGAGTTTAATATTTAATCCATTGATATATGTAAAATAATTTCTCATGTTCAGTGTACTGAAAAATATATTCTCATGAATCTAACAAATAATATTTAGTTCATTGATATATCTTCGGTATACTGAAATAAATTCTTATGAATTTAGCAAATAAATTGAATTCATTGGTACTTTGAAATTCGGGAAACTTACAATAACCCCAATTAAATTTCGAAAAATACTTAGCTCCATATTTTTACTAAACTAACATTTACCCCCCAAAAACCCCTAAAAACTAACACTTACCCCCCAAACAAGTGTTAGTTTTTGAAAAACAGTGTTAATTTTTTGGGGGATAAGTGTTAGTTTTGTAAAAGTGTTGGGTTAAGTATTTTCTTGAAATCTAATTAGGGGGTCAGAGAAATTCCCCTTTTAAATTCTTAATGATTAATTGTTAATTAAATGAACCATAAAAACAGAATAATCAATATTGAATCTATTAATATATGTTCAGTGTACTGAAAATTAATTATCATGAATCTAGCAAATGAATTTATTACTTAAGAGACTCAAAACAATAAAAAATCTCAGCTCCATTGTTCCATTTTTATACCTCTTCTTTTTGGTCTACTTGAAAGTAATTTCAATGTTTGTAATTTTGTTTTTGTAATTTTTATATTGTACTAGAATTTGACCACTTATTATGATACTTGTATCTATGAAATATGCACATGAATTGTTTTTCTATAAGATAATTTCTTATTTCACTTCTAAGGACTATTTATCCTCATGACTTGCATATATGTTTCGACAGGCTTCAGCTAATATGCTACAAGTATATGTGGGATGATTTAGCAGCCGGTAATTTTCCATCCAGGTAGTTTTTCGATTTCTTTTCTCTAATCCTAATCATGTATTGTCTGAAGAAATAAGAGAGAATGCTGCCAATGCTGGTTTTTCAGTAAAGATAAAATTTCACTTTTCTTTTTAAGTTTTAATTCATTTTGACTATTCTTCAAAAATTCCTTTAAAAATTTATAAAATAATATAAAATAATAAATAATATTAACCAAACATAACCGCATAACAAACGAGCTTTGCACCTAATTGTTTGATAGTTCTCAGTTTCCAGAGGTCTATTAATTGAAAACCGGAACATAACAAAAATCTAAGCTTTTGATTGTTTAACTGTTCTATTAACTTATTATTAATGGTTTCAATCTAATATTTTAAAATTATTAAAATATTAATAAGATACTATAGTACTTATACTCATTATGTATCTTTTATATTTTATTTTCAGAATACTATTTCAAGAAAAAAAAAAAAGATATTAGATTCAGTTTTAATCTTAAAAACAGAATCACTGTTTTCTTTTTTCGAAAACAAATTCGAATTGATACCCAACCATTCCAGGGCACTCTTTATAATAACAAAATCCAAAACCTGTAACTACATAATTCAAATATAATTCCACTTTCGGCACATTCCTTTGGCTGGCCTCTAAATTTCCTGGGCTTCACACTGTACATCAGAATTCAGAAAATTAAGAACCTCACTTAACCAGATTGCAATAGCAAACTTTTGCAAGGCACATGTAGAGCAGCTATTTGAGTTTATAAAGAATGAAGCATGATTCAGAATTTTGCTAAAGAAGACAAGAACATAACTAACATGTTCCAACTGTAACATAACCGCCAGTATAAAGTCAGAAGTTCAGAAGCAATATTAAGACAGAACACAAACTACGTTGAAAATTATGCAACAGAAAAGAGTGCCATACGAAAAACAAAGATAGTCTCATGCCATTATCTTGGCAGACCTCACAAAGAGGCTGTCCACAACCTTGCCCATATTGGAAATGGTCTCCAAAGTTGCAGGATAGATGGCATCTGCCTTGGGATCTTCAAATATTATGAGGCATCCGACGCCCTGATCCAATGTCCCAGCAAACTTCTTGTCCAAAATCATTTGAGATAACTTTTTCTCCACATGATCTATTGGCAATTCGATAAGCTCAGCAATATGTGAAATCTCAACCCTTGAGTAGGGCTCAATCAACCTGCACAGGTTTTGTTCCAGAAGTGTGTCATACAGAGATGAGAGGTGCCTGTGGACAATTGGGTCCTCCTCTAGCTGAGCCTTGTAATCACGCAAAGCAGTCTCAAACAACTTTAACGACCGTTTCGAATGAGCATCAGCAACAGCTTTCATAGCATCCAATTCTGGCCCCACATATTGCAGGCCAGCCTTAGAAGATATTATCCCAGCTACATCATCAGCTTGGCTCACCATAATCTTGCACAGTAGCATGTATTTTAGACTGAAAACTGCCCTTGGGTCTTCAAGAGCATTGAAGGCTTCAAAAGCTTCAAAAAAATAGCTATAAGCAGTTTTATAATCCTTCTCTTCTGCATGAAGAATCCCACTCTGCAAATCAATGGTGCCTTGCTGAGCAGGAGGCACGTATATGGCATTTGCAGCTGTCCTTGCAGCTGTGAGAGCAGCTTTTGCCTTTGGAAGGTTTCTTAATGAAAAATGTAGCTTACTTTCCAACAGGTCTATGTCAACAAGTAGTAGTTTGTCATCTAATCTCCTCACCTCTTTGACCAAGCTAGTAAGAAGAGTTAAAGCTTCTGAGTACTCCTTATTTTCCATCAAAAGAGCAGCAAGCCTAGCCTCAACTCTTTGCCTGAGGAATGTACGCTTTTCTGCACGAGTCCATTGTACCATGTCTCGACAGAGAGTAATTTGAAGATCAGAGGTCCCAGGTATCTTGGCAACAGAATCGATAATTCCCCTGACAATCTTGGCTGTTTTAGCCTTGGGGATCAATGAAAAGAAGGGTCTCAACTGAGTAAGAAGGTTGCAAAGATCCTCAGCCCGGTTCTCTTCTCTCAGAAAGTCAGAGAGGTTTGTTATAGCCTGTTCTTTTATGCGCAAAGCATCTGATGAGGAAGAGGGATCATCAAGTATCCGATAAAGCATGGATATCGAGTCAGAAGGGCTTTTAGCTTCTAAAGCCTGGGCAACAGACTCTGTGGTTGCAGGAAGATATGACGAAGACATGGTTACCGTCAGGGAAAATTCAACTCCTACAACATAAGACATTCCAGGTTATTTAACATGAAGAAAAATAAAAAGGAAAAACTTTCCCAAGTTTAAATTGTGGTCTTTGCTCTGATAACGGATATGGTCAGGTTATATATACAGGAAACAGATAAAGCTGGTCAAATAAGGTAACCTGTCATCTATTTAAGGTATGAGAAATTAAATATTTATTAGTTGTCCGTAGCTTTCCTTAACGACCCTTTAAGCCTAACACTCAAAAAAAAAAAAATATAGTAATCCTTTAGTTGGACAACTTGTTCACTATTTTGCAATTACTTTTTTCTTTAATGATAGTCTCTTTGTACAAAACAAAACAAGAAAAAGCCCCTTAAAGAACAAGGAAAAAATACAGAATAAAAATTAGTGTGACTGAAGATTTTCTCCTCTCAGAGGGGGTTCCAAAGCAGTGAGAGGTAGCAAACATATACACTAATATCAAACCAATTCAAAACACTCTCCTACTGACACAGTGTTTAAGCCTTTAGGAGAAGATATCAACAGGCACAAAATATTTCCACCAGAAAGGTACTTATTATATATAGATATGGCTTCAACATCACAGAATGGGACCATATTTCCAATTTAAACATCCTTCTGTAGGTTTTAATTTGTGTTATTTATCTTTGACCAGATAACTAACTGAATGCTAGCTCACATCAAACCTTTCACTATGATTTCCAGGAGGCTTTTATTAAAAAATTGGCATGTAAGATACTTGAAAAACCCTTAACCTACACTGAATACTCAAAATAAAATGTAAATAATCCTAAGGAAGCTACTCAAAATAGACTCTTGATCATCTGATAATGCCCCAAACTAGTCAACCGCGTTCTCAAAAAGGCTGGCTGGAAGAATGGGCTTCTTGGCATAAGCACAAAAAAAATTCTATTTTTATATTTATTTAATAGGTAACTTAAAAAGTATACCAGAAAAAAAAACAGAAGTTACATGTTAGAAGTGGACCAGGTGTCCACGAAGAAAGCAAAAACCAACATTGGAGCAAAAACTATGAAACGAAAGAAACAATCCCATATGTAAACAAGAATCTGATCTTATCCTCTTGAATTATTTAAACTCAACTAAAAAAAATAACTCTCTAAATAAAAAACCAGAAGAAGCATTAGATAAACCTTATGCAAATATAAACAATTTATCTACTTACTCATGCATCCATTATCCTGAGAAAGCATATAGGACATGCGCACATCGATACATTATTACACCAGCATTTTAACTCTCTACATTAATTAAATTACTGAACTCCTATCTTCTTCATGATAAAGATCAGTTACTAAACACCTTACAGTATAGTTGACCCTAAAAAGGACTATCTAAACTTAAAAAAGACTGCAGCTGCAAGTCATATATTATGATTACTAAGAATCATTGAGTGTGCACTGCTAGACTCAAGTATTAATATTTAACCCCTACTCGATAGATTAAGCTTTAGGGTCAACTAGTTACCTAAAATGGTATTTATTAGAGGCAATATTCAAGTTAAGCCCACAACTACAAGTTTAAATTTTTATGAAAGTGACAAACTTAACAGCATTAAAGCTAAAGGTTTCAAGTTTGAAGCCAATTTGAATTCCACAACCCTATGTTGCTGGCAGCAGATTTTGTTGTCTATAGATCTTTGGATCTTTGTGTATACAGCTTGTCTAATTTTGTACCTACTCCTTTTTTAATGTAATCTTTGTTTACCCTATAAAAAAATACAACTTAAAATCGGATCATTTGAATTTCACATAAGACCGTTAATTAATAACTTAAGCTTTTGAGTTATACAACATTCAGAGATGGCATAGCAAGCACCTAAAACAATCCCAAACCGAAAGGATCAAATATTTTACTAAATCAAAACCAATGTCCAGATCAGACCCAACTTTTCACTAGCTTCATTCAAAACAAAAATTTTTAAATTTTTAGTCCAACAATTTGGTCCAGTAACTCAAATCAAGTAATCGAATTCTAAAACTACCAGTAAAACAGCTCACTAGATTTGTTCTTCACATAAATAAACTCAAAACCCAGATTCAGAAACCCAATATATGAACAAAATTACAAAATCATTAACCATCACGAAACCCTAAAGACGAATCGAGTTATCGCATTAGAATGATAAAAGGATAATTTTTCAAAAACTTAAGAATTTAAAACTAAATAGAACAAAATAAAGAACTTACAGTGAGAGAGAAGTTAGGTTTTGGAGAAGTCGAAACTCAGAAAGGCTGTGAGGAAGATGGCAAGCTTGTGCAAAAGTTCACCTTCATAGCCAGTTACTTGGTTAACATGCCACCCCTCAATGTTAACCTGCTGCTCAGGTAACCGGTTATTTCGTTGTTAATTAATATTTTATCTTTTATTTATGGGGAATTATTGGGCCTCCTTATATTATTAGGTTAAAATTCGAATGACCTCCAGCCTTTTCAAAGGTATTATTAACTGCACCCCCATCCGTTAGACTTTGCTCCACAGAATTGTCATAGGCAAGGGTAAAATATTAATTTTATCTTATTTTTTAATATCTATGATATAAAGTTAAACTTCATCAATTATATAAGCCGAAAAAATACCCTTAAATAATAAATTTTTTAAAACTAATTAATTATTAAAATAAAACTTTATTATATTACTTAATTGATATATTTTTAAAAAATTTAAAAAAATCAATTACATAATAATTTGATGATATATCTAACACTTATATCAGTATTTAGCAGTAGAAAGAGGTTAAAACATTTCGGCTGCCTAATGTTTCAACCTTTTGACTTGAATTAACTGGTCTAATCTAAATATGACCTGCTTTTAAAAATTTAGATATTGTAACTCATCCAAATATTCGATATTGTATATTGTACATTATTTATCGCTCGATGAACGTTGTCAGATAAATCAAATTTTGTCCACTGTAAAAAAAAAGTCATGACATCCAGTGGTGTAGCTAAAAGAAAAAAAATATCTAGAGGGGAAGGCAGGGGTTAGAAAATTGGTGAAACTTACTAATTTTTTTTTTAATGGATTAAGAAAGTTATGAAAATCTCTACGTCACAATTTATTAATACGTTTATATTAGACAATATAAACTAAATAAATCAACCATTTTATATTAAATTTAGTACTTATCATCTTTTCCATTAAAACAGATTAATTTTCAAATGCTGTCTATAATTTAGGTCTATTTTGTGAGGTAATGATCTACGTGCAAGAAGCATGTGAGATGTCCTTGCACGGGAGGGGGAGTGTTGAACAGAGTTTAAATATTAATGTTAAACCCACACCTACAAGCTTAAGCTTTTAGGAAAGTGGCAAACTTAACATGGTATCA
>JANKKB010029991.1:0-39232 GCA_026225775.1 Bursera palmeri | reverse complement strand
TCGTTTTTCCTGGCGTCTGCAAGTACAAGGCAATCTCTTTATTTTTCTTCTCTTCCAGTTCCATCGTGTCATCGATCTTCACCATTCACCAGCCATCGAGAAAGCTCGGACCATGGCTACAACAGCAGCTCGTCAAGCCGCCTCAACTCTAGCTCGACTTTCCTCTTCCAGAACATCAGCTCAAGCTGCTTCTCTCGTTCACCGGCGTGGCCTTGCTGGCGCCGCTGGTAATCTATTCAAAAGCGCCATTTTTCATTTAGATTTATGCATCTTAAACGTCTGTGTTGCGGCTTCACTTTACATTGACTTCCGATCTAATTTACGTTCAACCAGAAAGTCAAATACGCACCGTTTTGGTTCACGAATTTTTAGTCTTTTGATTTACTGCAGATCACCATGGCCCGCCGAAGGTGAATTGTTGGCAAGACCCAAGGAATCCCGGTAAATGGAAGGAGGAGCATGTGAGTCTTTTTTTTCTTGTAAATCCTCAATGTTTTTTGAGGTGTTTTAGTGGAACCTGGGGGTTTGTTTTATCGTTTAGCACATTTATATTTGAAATACTGTTTCAAAAACTAAAATGAGAACAAAAATAATGAAAATTTGTTTGGTATTAGCAATTTGAAGAAGTAAGGAAGTTTGTATTCCAAATATTGTTCTCAGATAGGTATGAAACAACTCAAAATCGATTCTAATAATTTTTAAGACAATGCGTTTTCAGTTTTTATAAATCTTGTTATTGAAATACATTATTTCAATTTCTCTTGGCAAGCTACCAAGAGAAAAGCCATTGGTTTATTCTTCTCGAAGATTTTAAGATTAACAGGGGCTCTAGTTTTGACGCGTGTTCAATAAGCAGGTTCAAGATTTCTAAGTTATACAGAAGAATTTATACGATTTTTTTTTTTTAAATGTGTATCTGGATTTGCAAACAGAAATTGATTTTTAAAAAACGAAGGGTAATGAATGCATCTTCATCTTTTGTCTAAATATCATAATTTGGTAGTTTTACATCGGGGGATATATGTGCAGACAACATTATTGACTGTTTTCGGGTTTTCGCAGTTTGTAATTGTCTCTTTATCTGGTTGGGGATTACTCTTCTTTGGTGGATATAAATTTTTTACTAGAGGCAAGGGCAAGAAGGAAGAGGTAATTCTGTATGATTTTCAATTGCAAACATAATTTATCCTTTCCTTGTGTAATATGTTATCTAAAAATTTATAAATCATCATCTTTTTAATTTTTCATATGAGGGGTCTGTGTAACATTTTCTGTTCTTTACTATGTATAGAATGTATGCAATCAACACCTGCATGTACCAAGTTCAACTTATCTAAGCAATTGTGTAGCTAAATTGTAGTTGCATTTAAATATTACATTTTGTTGCATCTGGGCATACATGGTGGTGTCAAGAATATAAAGATCGCAAATGAGAAGCAAAAGAGGGCACTGCCCCTCATGGTAGTGTTTTCGCTTTATCTTGTGTTGTCGTTTTATTTTGCATTCTGATTGTTGGAAATGAAGGGTCAGAATTGATATTGGTGAGTGCCCTTTGTCTTGCACTTTTACCATGTGAGAATTGCGATGTTTGATATTCAAATGTTTCCAAATAAGTGAAACAAGAAGAAATTAGTATGCATGGGTATTTTAGTCAATTTTGTAAAAGCATATTTGACTTATGAGAAATAATCATATATTGTAATAACCTAAACTGGTGTGAATCGGAGTTAAAATAAGTAAAATAGGGAGAAATTAGTTAATTTGACTGACATAGAGTCCAGTTGGGCAAATTCTAGAATTTTTCTCCCTCAATCGACTGTCGTTCATTGGACATTGATTCTCAATTTTGGTTGATTTTTAGCAAGTTATCGGTCATATAGTATACCTTTTCAAAGATTATTTCGCCCTTTTTACTCTCATGCCAATTTCATTTGCCTTATGAATTGTACATATTGAGAGAAAGAAGTCTGCTAATTCTTATATGTTTTCTAGTCAACTTTAGCCATGACTCAGAACTTTCTTCCTCTTATTATCTTCTACAAGACCTATATCTCTAATCATCAAGAAATAACTTTGTTTGGAATTTGCCATAAGAGACAACTTTGGGTCTTTGTCGCTCACCATATTCCAATCAACAAATGATCTTTTAAGGTTTGTTTAGGTCAAGGCTGAGCTCTATCCTTTTAAGTGGATTATTTTCTATAGTTTTAATAAGTTTAAATATTTATTTTCATACACTCAAAGTTTTGAGTTTGATATTTTACATTATATGTGTTTAAGAAAAATATGTATGTTACTAGTGTAAAATTTTGAGTAGATATCAATGATTATTTGCTCATTTTTGAGCTGCATTTGTGTTTGAAGGTGACGACATGATATACATTGAATTTTCATTCTTCTAAGCACTTCGTTTAATTTTGCATATTTGTAAATTTCAAAATATGTAGAACATGTTAGTTTGTATATGTGATTAGTGTGGCATGTATTTGTTTAGTATTATGTATGACGGAGTAAGAGCATTTAGAGAGTCTGTAAGAGCTGGTGATGTTATTCTTAGAAAAGTCTTGTTTGTTTTTGAGTTGAGATAAAGGACAAGATGTCTTGGAATTAGTTAAGTAGCGGTGGGGATAAGAGTCCTAAAAGGAGTTGAGTTGATTTTTTTTTTTTTTTTTTTTTAATATTTTTGTNATGTTGATTTTTTTTTTTTTTTTTTTTTACTATTTTTGCATTTATTTACAGGTTGGTTTAAGTCCGAAAAACAAAGGAAACTATTCTGAATTTTTAAGAAGATTTTATAAAGACGTATTTTTAGTATTTCAAATAAAAGTTTTCAATCAAATAAACTTGTTATAAGCGTTTTTATCAAAATTTGTGTAGCAAAACCATGGTGAGCTGGGAATTTAAGGAACAGAGTTGAGGAGGTCGCTTAATAGGAAATATGCTCTAGGAGCCGATTTGAGTGTGTGCCGGCAGGAGCTTCTGTGGCATAATATAAAACCTACCCAGCCGTTTCATACTCAAATGCTGTGACTTCTTGCCAAATTTTGTAGGGTTTGAATATAGATCTTTGATTGGATGGGCATAAATTTATGAGAACAGAGTGAAATTATTTATTACCTTACCGAATGGTCAGGTTTCCTTTGCAACTGTAGATTTGTGGCCTTTCTGATTCCATCACCAACATTGTATTGGTGTATTATTTTAGGATTACAGCTTTTTTCTGATTATTTCTTGTCTTTTTACAGAAACTTGTTGAAGCGACGCACTGAAATTTGGAGTTCTAAATTGTCCCAGAGTTCCTGGTTAATAACGTAACTGGTTGAAGCGATACACTGAAATTTGGAGTTTTTAATTGTCCCAGAATTCCTGGTTAATAACGTGTGTTGATTGGATAATATTTTTGTATCTTTTTTGGCGCTGCTATGCAGCCTATGATTTTTTTGTTGGTTTGACCATTCCAACCTCCATAAATTGTGTGGTAAAGGTAAAATCATATGAGAACTATCATTTACCTTTATTAATTCTTTCTCACCATTTGGTTGTGATGCAATGGCGGAGTAAATCGGTATAGCTTTGGTCTTGAAGTGTTCAGAAGATAATAATTTTCAAAAAAAAGAGTTAGATATGTATCGGTAAGTGAGTTTATTGTCATTAGGACACACCCAGTGTCAACTAAACAGGTGCTTGAAAAATTATTTGGTACTATTGGAAAATGATGCACCTTGCAAACTCTGGTTCTTTTCACAAATTCAATTAGTAAGACCAATTTTTATTTGAAGGCTTATTTAAGCTTATTCATTCTAGCATACCTCGCAAAAAATTCCAGAATGTTGATGAAATTGCATCCATTCTATTCTATCAATGCTCCCGGAAATTTGATTTATAAGCAAACACGGAGGATATATTGCGTCATCTACTACCATATCTATTGAAAGCACACAGAAAAAAGCAATAAAATAAACATTTAGAATTTGGTAATTGACTAAAATTCAGACTCATCTATTTCCTCCTTGTACTCTTCATCTTCTTCCAGATTCGAGGCAGATTCTCTGGAAGAGTCACCGTTACTCGATTCAGTCTCTTGCTCTTGCATATCTGTAACCTCCATATAATCTCTCATTTGTTGTTCATTGCCATCTTTCACTGGTTGAGTTACATTTTCTTGCTCATAGTTGTCCCTGCTGCTCATGCTTCTTTTTGTGCCCGTGGCTTCTTCTTCTTCTTCTTCTGGTTGCTTGACTTGCTCCAGCTTCTGCTTTTCAGCATAACTTGAAATATTAGTGGATTCATCATCAACACTTCTATTTCTTAGAACTTCCCCTTCTAGAGTATATTTGGAGTTATTCAACATTTCATTTTCTGGCTCCACCCGTTGA
The DNA here is from genome assembly GCA_026225775.1 of Bursera palmeri. Classification (NCBI taxonomy): domain Eukaryota; kingdom Viridiplantae; phylum Streptophyta; class Magnoliopsida; order Sapindales; family Burseraceae; genus Bursera; species Bursera palmeri. Next base: position 34,856 of record JANKKB010029991.1, on the reverse strand, counting down.
TTTGGATCAGTATGAACATTTCTGTTTTTCAGAAGTTCAGTATCTACAGTGTTGCGAACCTTGAGCAATTTGGCAACTATGGAATCTGCTTCGCCCTCTTCTGTTTCTGTTCCCTCATTAGAAACTTGACTCTCTCTTTTACTCCTTGATTCATCTTGATCAAGTCTATATACTCTTCTGCTCCTCGTGCTTGTCCGTCGGTTGTCCTCCGAATCTCTGTTTTTAGCAAGTATTCTCCATCGCTTCCCCCTAGCTCTACCCACATGGCCATGTTTTCCTCTCGATCTCGAATCTGCATCAGTTCTAGCTTCCAGAATTTCCAACTTCTTCCCACCTTTAGCAATTTCCAGCTGCTCATCTTTGGAATTTTCTGGTTTTCGTAACTGCCTATGTCTGGCAAATGCATCTTCATTTCCATCCGTTCCTTCACTACCTTTATCTGCTAGTTTTGAAACATTTACAACGGCGGGCTCCGTCAAATTTGCAATGTTTTTCCCCTCTCCAATGCGAAAAACAACTTCATATTCTTTAGAATACTCGTTTTTCCTTACTAGGCCTTCATCTGTGCTTTTTCCTTCTACAACTCCTCCATTCTTGAATTTTTCCCCTTGAGATATTTGAGGCTTCTGCAACAGTTCAACCGTCATTTCCCCGCTACTCGTAGTCCCTACCCTCTTTTCACTTCCATCTTCCTCTTCTGTTGAACTCTCACGATTAATAAAATTAGCAGACTTCCTTGACTCGCCACTCTTTCCTTCACGCAAACTTATATCTGATTTATCCTTCTCCACCATATTTAAAGTATTGGTCAAATTTATAGATGGTTTTGAAGGGTCATCAGAGCTTACAGACCAGACTTTAACTGGGTGTCCAAGACGGTGCTTCAAATACTCAATTTCGGCTTCCTTTTGCTTCAGATTTTCTTTTAGAGCTGTCAGTTGAGAAGTTTCCTCCTCCCTCTGCATTTTGATTTCATTCTGCTCTTCCTCCAGTGCAGACTCCATTGTTCTTTGTTCTTCTTTTAGAGAATTAACTGTAGATTGCATCTCGAGAGCCTTTCTGTCAAGCTCCATCTTTTGGGTTCTGAGGGAATATATCTTTGCTTTCATCTCTTCAGTGTTCCTCTTTAATTGTTTGCTGTGTTCCCTTTCCGCCTGCATTAACAAATAATGACGAAGAAGAGTTAGTATTTTGAAATTGAACCAACATCTAAAGCATTGTAATAATCACAAATTCGTAATTCAATGAAAATTGGTGATGAATTCTTGTTAAAATCCAAATCTGTAACTATCTCCAGGTCAACCCTCATCGGGAAACTAAAAGAATGAAGATTAAACCACTATGCGGATCGCATATTACCAACATGATTTGATCATGTAAATTGGAAGACCTTGACTAGCATATCAACGACACTTCAGAACACAACATCATTTCATAGTTAGAGGCTAATTAAGATCCAATTAATTAATATCCCCACCCAGTCAGATACAGAAAATGTATTGGCTGTTTGTCTTATTAAAATATAAAATTCTTGTGCTTACATCTACAGATGAAGGCAAATTTGGAAAAGCTTGCATGATGCTTCATAGATGGCATTCAAAGAGTCTGACACGTAAGAATCTTAAAAGTTGAATGCATGCAAGGGATGGCAGGAGAGAGAGAACCTGCAAGAGAAGTTGAAGAGAAATGAGCTCACGATCCTTCTCTTTGACAAGGAGGTTGAAGATGCGTCTCTCTCTAAGCTTGTGCAGCACCATCACCCCAAGCAGTGCAGTCCCAAATGCCAGAAGCAACATCAACCCATATGGTCTCCCTCTGTTGCCACCGTTAATTGCTTTGTGAGATCCCATGGCTAATCTCTCTCTGATGAGAAAGGAAAATAAGAAATAGAAATAAAAGTCTCTCTCTCTTACTCTGCTCTTTCTTGGAGGTTTAAATGGGAGTCTGGTTGTTGCTTGTCATGTAAAAAGAGCCATGCAACTACTCACTCACTCTCTCTATCCCACCCTGAACTGGAGTTTAAAAGCTGAGGAAGCATAGGAACTGTTTCCTGGCGCTGATTCTGGGGACTATTAAGTTTCCAAGCATTTACTACCCATTATACTAAAATGCCCCTCCGATCGTGTAGTGAAATTCCCAGAAAAGCCTCCTCATTCAATGAGGCTATAATTGCATTTCATTAATGTTAACCAAAAGAATGCCAACCCACTTAGCCATTTAATACCTTTACTCATACAAATCCAAAAATTTTCTTAATTAGTTTAGCTCATGATGGAGTCACATTGCCCTAATCGAAACTGTTTGAAATTGAGGCATGACCTCCTTTTTCTTTTCACTTAATAATAATATCCATTAAAAAAAAATTAAAAATTAATTCACATCGAACTGAAACTATGTGCCCAAGATTTGTAAGATGTAAATGGTTGCCAAATGTAAAAGAATTAGAGCATTTAAAAGAGGGTTGAAACTTGGAATTTGCTCAATATGCCATGTGTTGCAGGAAGTATGACAAAAGCACTTGGCACATTTTTACGATATCTATCACATGAAAAGTACAGCAAGTATCCTGCTCTTACAAGGGACCTTAAATTACTTGGGATTTATAAGAACTAAGCATCTTACAAGAGTCTTTTTCACTTAACCAAATCAGTTCACACAAACACTTCAGAGGTTTAACTTGGGAAACTATCAACTATATATGCGGACTGCATGTTAGAGAGATCTATTCAACAAATAAATCTGCAGAAGGTTAATATAGCAATACCACCTGAGCTATCACATGTATATGATTGTATAATTTCGAGTATACATCTAAAGTCATTGATTGGAGCAACATTATCACATGTAAATGGAGTTTTTCTCAGGATTGAAGCAGGGTAACTTGTTTAGAAAAGCCTTTTTGTTATGTGTTCAGAAGAATCAATGCGTTGGAGGTTCTGTGCTGCTATTTTTTCTGAGAATGATGAAAGGATGACTAGATTTGAATGGTATTGAAACAGGAAGAAGTCAGATTGATATATCAGATTATCCACTGTTTGATACCCTCCTGGAATATGAAAAAATAGCCAAAAGCAGCCTAAACAATTAAAGTGCAGAAAATGAGTCAGCCACTTCTTCAATTATTTATCGGATAAATTCTTTATTTGAAGTTAAATAATATCATATCAATTAAATACTATGATTTAAAGAAGCATTTTTAAAACTTGTAAAAAACATTAAAAAAAAGAAGAAGAAATAACCAAAAAAGAGTGTTGTTTTGATATGTAACATGTTTAATATATATTTTTTTCAATTGTCTAAAGAAGTTGGGGTGAAAAGTGATGAAGTGTGCTGAGGATAGGTGATGAGGAGATTGATCTCGTCAACCTGTATCTACGGATAAGTCGGACTTGTCGATTGGCTGGACAAAAAAAAAAAAAAGATGAGGTTATTTGTGCCCTAAAATTCATTTACACGCCCAAATTTTAATAGACACCCTACTAAAAAAAAAATTCATTTGCATACCCCTTAAAACCCAAAAAATAACCCTTTAAAACTTATATAACTTATCTCGCAATTTCTATTAAAAATTATGGTTGAATTTCAAGATTCTTTGATATTTTTGTTTGTCTGTGCAGCTATGGACTCATTTTTATCATTATTTGTTTCCTTTTATTTTTAGTAATAAAAAGCAATTATTATTTAAATTAATACAGGTTTTTATAGAGAATAAACTATCTTTAAAAATAAATTAAATTTCATGATTTTTTTTACTTATTTGTAGTAATTTTTTAAAGTACACTGATGATAGACGATTAATATTCATGGCAAAAGATAAGAAAAAAAAAAGAAGAATTTAAGAGAAATAACCATCTTTTAAAGTAAGTTTATCGAAGTATCCTTTAATAAATTTTACAAAAGAAAATGGTGCATTAATCAATAAATAAGCCCACCTTAAAAAAATTGGAAAATTTTTTAAAAAAATACCAAAATTATGGGGTTCGTTACAAAAGAAAAATATAAAGTTAAAAATTTAGACATCTTAATTAGGTTTCATAGATCGATGATCTAATATTTTTTTTTTCTACTGTCAGTCTATAATAATCCAGATTTATTTTTATCATAGTTCTCTACTATTCGATAACTAATTACACATCTTAAATGATATATCAATTATCGAGAAAAATACTTTCTCGAGCTATTAGATTGGGGTCCTATATCTAAATTTTTAATTTCTGGCCTATTTTTCAATGCCCATAATTTTGTTTTTGAAAAACTTAGGCTTCTACTATTATCATAACACCTCCCTTAAACTTGATTATCGACACAATTATCCCCACCAATTAAAAGATTGAACTTTCTTCTCGTCTCAAAAACTGTATTGCAGCCAGGCCCAAATGCGAAAGCAACCACAACGCACCGCCACCTGGCTTCTCAGAGAGTTTTATACAAACAGGTAGGAGCAATCTCTCCTTATACAGCTACAGAAAAAATAATTCTAAATCTGAAACAAATTTAAGGGTGAAAGAGTCTCCTTGTACTTATTGTTGTTATTGTCTTCCGAAACGTTTTGCTTTCATGGAGTCTCGTCAATCTAACAACTCGTTTGAAGACATCTTCGCCTCCTCGCTTAATCTAGAGGAAACCCACGTCAAAGAAGGCTACGACGAGGGCTACAGTCACGGCCTAGCCACCGGAAAAGCAGAAGCCCGACAGGTGGGCCTGAAACTCGGCTTCGAAACCGGCGAAGAAATCGGATTCTACAAAGGTTGTGTCGATATATGGAACTCGGCTATCCGGGTCGACCCGACCCGGTTCTCGAAGCGGATTCAAAAGGGAATCAAGGAAATGGAGGAGTTGATTGAAAAATACCCAGTTATGGATCCGGAGAATGAGAGTGTTCAAGATATAATGGAGGCTTTGCGGCTTAAATTTAGGGTTATTCGTGCTGCTTTGGGCGTGAAGTTGGAGTATGATGGGTACCCTAAACCAAAAGAGATTGAGTTTTGAGTGAATATTATAACTTTTCATGTTTTGTTTTGCTTTTAGAAATTTCTCAATTACTTTATTAAAATTTATTTCTAGTTTGAGTACGGTGGAGTTTTCTCAGGATTGAAGCCGAGTAACTTTCCAACTCCGAAAAGCCTTTTTGTTATAATTGTTCATATAGATATATTATGTTTTTAGAAGAATTGATGCACTGGAGGTTCTGTGTTTTCATTTTGTATGAGAATGATGAAAGGATGATTAATGATAGTGTTATTTAGTTAGATTTGATTGCTATTGAAAAGAGGAACAAATCAAATTGATATATCAGATTATTCACTGTTTGACATCCTGAATGCGAAAAATTAGTTATTTTAAGCTGAGTTAAGAATAGGAGCAACGAAGTTTTGAAATCTGCATATTTCTCATGGAGGGGATACTGCGGTTACTATACAATTCGGGGACAAAATTTAACAGCCTAAAAATTTCTGAGTTAGCTCTGTTTTCGACTTTCTATGGCCTCCGTATCAATGATTAAGTTACTTCTCAATGACATAGATTTTGTTCCAGCTGACTAACCTCTTTAAAACTAAATTTCTGATTTATATTTAGCTCTAATCTACAGTTGCTAAAGTTTATACTTATATGTTTTGAGTGTTGCTTCAAATTTCTCTTGTACTATTTGCTAGTGTGGTCCCCAAAAATCCTGGCCACGAAAGTTCCTGATAATACTATTTCATTATCCCAGCCCCTCTCTTCGGTGCAGTTTGTGGTAAGCAGCGAGAAGAAAAATGTTAAAGTCTATGCTTGCTTGCTGCAAAGTATATATATCTGAAAGTCGAAACAAGGCTGCGCTGCAATCAATTGAACATGCTGCCAAACTATTCCCAGAAGCTGCTATTATAAACAAATTTGAGGATGTGACCTACAACAGAGTTGGATACACTGTTGTCTCCAGATTGACTCCAGAGCTATCTCCAGACTCATGTTCGTTGAAGAGTGCTGTATTTGCGATGGTTAAAGCTGCTTTTGATTATATTGACCTTGAGATGCACTCTGGAAGTCATCCTCGGCTTGGAGTTGTGGATCATATATGTTTTCACCCATTGGCTAGTGCTTCTCTGGACCAAGCAGCTGGGATTGCAAAGTCTTTGGCAGCAGACGTTGGTTCTAATCTTCAAGGTTCGTGTCCTTGGAACAACATCCCCACCCAATAAATAAATTAAAATAAAAATTGTAGATGTAACATACTAGTTCGTAAAGCTTTTGAAGACAACTCGAGGGTCCAAAAGTGTTTTTCAATTATCAAAACCCAATACCAGTTACTTAATTTCAGTCTAAACACTCTAAAAACAGGTACGAAAGGGTAGTCTGCGTGGTGTTTTTTCTCGTGAACAATTCCTTGAACCATAAAGGAGTTCCGTTGTTTTATATACCATTTTGCCTTAATTTTATTTAACATGGATGTTGCATTTTTGTCTGCTTGTTAAATGCAAGATGGAAAATACATGGTTAGTAGATGCTAACTTCTGTTCTCAGACGTATGGTTATCCCTTTGAATCAAACAGCTGTACGGTTTTAAACAATGGCCTTTCTTGAACGCATAAAATATTTTTTTCTTAAATCCTTATTTCTTGTTCAAAACAAAGGGGACTTCATTGAGTAAGACTTTTTATTGTATGAGACAAAGATGGTGTTTTAGTTGTATAAATACCAGTATGGGATGTTAGATATTTGTCATATAGGAGTCTGATGGGTATGAATATCATCTCAGTATTTGTTCTTTTTGTTTTTCCTGCAAAACTTTTTCCCTTTATGTTGCTAATATTTCTTATTGTAGTCTGCAGTCCCTGCCTATTTATATGGGGCTGCACATGAAGAGGGTAGAACACTTGATTCGATCAGAAGAGAACTGGGTTATTTCAAGCCTAATTCAGTTGGCAGCCAATGGTCTGGTGGGCCAAAATCAAAGTGCTTGCCTCTAAAGCCAGATGAGGGTCCATTGCAAGTGACTGAAGCAAAAGGTGTGATAGTAATCGGAGCAACCAGATGGGTTGATAACTACAACATCCCTGTCTTCTCTATGAATGTTGCTGCTGTTCGTAGAATAGCTAAACGAGTAAGTGGGAGAGGAGGTGGACTTCCCTCAGTACAAGCCATGGCACTGGCACATGGTGAAGATATCACAGAGGTAGCTTGTAATCTGTTGGAACCAAATATGGTAGGAGGAGATAGAGTTCAGCTCGAAGTTGAGAGGCTAGCACGCGAAGAGGGTATGGCTGTTGGAAAGGGATATTTTACCGATCTTCCACAAGACAAAATAATTGAAAGTTACAATGAATTCGTTTCATCTATGTAAAGATGCAGTTGAAACATTTTGCTCCATTTGTGAACATGAGTAAGATTTTAATAAAATAAAAGCTGATTAAATGATTATCATTTTTTCCAATAGTATGATTTTAGCAAACGCCCATATAGGCATATGTGCAGTGAATTTTTTAATCCATTTGTCACGATCTTAGCAGTAACAGATTCGGCATTACATTTGAAAGATAGCTGGGATGGTTGAATTATATTTTCTGTAGATAAATTTATTATTGGTTCAAATGCTTATCATAACTCAATATCTAGTCTCAACACTCACCAGTCGTAGGAAAAAAAAAAAAGAGGGTTAGTACATCAATGATGCATTGATGCTGGCTTAGGTTCTGAGTGTTAAATGTATTAGCCAGCGTCAAGTCTAATCCGACGATTAGAGTAGATCCAATTTGCGGTGCTATCAATGATTGAATTATACAGCGCATAGATATTTTCACAAACTGCTTATCCGCTCGTTGCCGAAATGTTTTTGTCATCTCTCTACAAGTTTTGATGTCCTTCAGTAATTATGCGAGTGGCTTAGCTGTAACTTGAAGTGAGGACAACAGTTCCTCTGCGCAAGGAGAGTAGACTTCGTACCAGTATTTGCTGGAGAAGTAGCTAAACATTGCAAGAAGCAAGCATGATGCCGGCAAAGGGGCTTCCAGCGAAAATATGAAGGAACAAATTTCTTATGATATCGAAGCCTTCATCGTACCTTACATGAGCCTAGTGAAGCAATCTACACGATCAAGCGATCAACCTTTCAGCATATTTTTTTTTTTTTCTTTAGCAGGTCAGGCCAATAAGTAATACTGAATGGTACCTACTTGTCTCTTCTCGAGTAAAGAATCAGTTTGGCCCTGACATTAACCTTAAATTTAAATAACAGTAGCAAGATAGAAAATATATGCCTTTCCTGAAACTTGAGTTGCAATTTCCAATCTTGTTTGCCCTTTGGCGCTCCAGAAACACACTATTACTCATTTGTTGATTTTCTTCCACTACGACAGAGATTGAAAAATTAATATTGATGCGGTGCATATGATGCTGGGATGACACGGATACAACAGAACATTTATTTTATTAGTACATCTTAGTCTATGGTATGGAAAATGAATAAACCACCCATTATTATTTTTTATTTGTTCTTATCCAAATAAGGAAAAGAATACTGATAAAATGTTGACGATTTAGATGTCCGATCTGCTTATATAGGAATTGCCAACTTTTGCTTCTGACTTATCAAAGAGGATATGGATGTAAACAATTAAGCCTTGGAGGAACAAGTTTCTCCCCATTCATCAGAACTTCAAAGCAAACACTTAAAATTGGTATGATTGTACTTCATCTTCAATCATGTAACATATTGGTACAACATCAATTTCTTGAGTTTGATATTATTAAATTATTAGTTTCTCTTTCTTTCAATTTCCAGGTACTATTAGGTGGAGCTTGAATAGGTCAAGAAAAATTGAAGCCTCAAGCAAATACCGAGATGTACCCAGCTGGGGACATGAGCTAGCTCATTTGAGGTTCTGCTCACCAACAGACATGACCAGTAGGCTAGCCGGCCTCTTCTTTGATTATATTCTTACTGTTTCCTTGAAGCTCTAATTTGCTTTCTCGTGCTTTGATTTGTTTCCATAGAAATCAAATATTGATGCCTCTTTCTACTTGTCCTGTTTAATCATTGGTTCCCAATCAAACTACTAATAGCGCCATTTTCGACCTTATCCCACAATTATACATCTTTTGCATCTGCAGAAGCAGAGAAATTTATTTCTCTTTTTTAGTTGGACTTTCTTTGTTAGTCACTTTCATATTACAATTGAAGATATATGCTTCTTTGTCTTATTCCTTTTTCACACGTCATCTTTCATCTCTGGTTTTATGCATGTGTAATCTCATCCATTTGTGAGACATTTCTGAATTATGGCCTTATCCAAGTTAACACTCATTTTTGTCCTTATCCCACAATTATATATCTGCAGATGCGGTTCTAATCAGAATGATGAAAAATTTTCTGAGAGGTTAGGTGGAATGGCTTAAATATTTTGTTGGGTGGAATGCCTTAAATGTTTTGTTGGTTGGAGATATTTTAAGAGTTTTATGATGCAGAAAGCAGCCCCACAGCCACATGTTTCCAAATCAAAGGGTCCCCAAAGGACACCACTATGAAAACCTTGCTACTAGTATAGTACTAGGCTATAAGGTGTATTCAATCTTAAACCTGTTTTTCATTTATTCTACACTCACTCAGAGCATGTAGCAGTTGAAATTGGCCTGCCATGTCAATAAATGCTTTTTAACATTCTATCAGCTGGCTGAAAGTCTAGCACAGAATGCCATGTTTCTCCTTTCCGGCTAGTTAATGGTGAAAATAATAAAGTTTTGTCCCACAGAACCTGTCACTGGCTACACTACACATACCCCCATGATCAAATTACTAAAATAGAAAAATAGTTCGTGTTCTTGGTTTTCTTAGTCAATAAAGTTGTCAAGCACAAACAAATATCTTGATTCTTGGGATTGGATTGCCCTGGTCATTACTTTAGTCACAGAAATTTGGTTCGCCAGCCACTTACCTAACACAAAGCACTTAAAAAAGTTTCCTAGCTAATGACAATCAATTTCTGTGGGCTTTTCCAGGTCATCTTGGTGATTAACATAGTAAAGAACCAAAGAGAAAAAGTGAGAACTGCCATTTCTGGAACTTCTTTCATGGTTTCAAGAAACTAATAAACAAGTTACTTAATGCTGTTATGTTCTTAAACTAATAAACTATAACTTTTTTACTCCATGTGGCTCATGCTTTGGCTAACAGTTCTGATCTACGGATTATATATAGCTGACACGTAGAGTTGTGGGGACGCGCTTTTGTCAGTAACGTACATTTCTGACATACAGAAATAACGGAAGCTTAGTCATAGTTTGGGTATTGCTTCTTATCAATTCTGAAGAAAGCAAGGTGTAGCAACAAAGACATAGCAGACCAGCAAGGTATGGAGCTTAGCCCCAGTCGCAAGGTAAGAACTCCCCAGCTTTCACCCACGTTACTTGCTGCATGCCTCTCAACATGCTTCAGTTTTGATCTTTTCCTCACTTTGTTTCAAGACAGTTTCATCTTTTAAGATGCCATATTTCTTTTCTTTTTAACACTTGCTTATCAGAAGACATCCTCCAAGCATCTGTTCTTTCCTGAAGGGAGAACAATTTTTATGCTTTAAATGAAATAACTCAATCGATGGAGTGGCTTTTTTATCTTAATTTTTCAAGTGTTGTTGCAAAATTATTTCTGGGTCAGTGATATATATTCATCTCCACTGCTTCACTTCTTAATAGATGATATACATAAAAATTGAGTTCTGATAATAAGATTGATGAGCTTCTTGTAATCGTCAAGCATGTGAAGTTATTGCCTTATCCTGGAAAACAGCATCGAATTTTAAACAAAAATATAAAATTAAAAAAAGATATAGTCACACGCTTCTACAACCATCACGGGAAAACTATACATTAACATGTGATTCACGTGCAGGTAGAGCATCTAGAAAGTTTGTTTGGCAATAACCCCAGATAACGTTAGTTCATTGTTAAATCTTAAAGCTTTACAGATTGTAATTAGCAATAATAATACACATTAAAAAAAAAATTGTTTAGTAGATATAAACAACTTTATATTGATTATAGATAAGTGCCTTGAAAAATGTTTTCTGGGATCATCATCTAATGCTCTCTTCTTCCTTCCAGAACAACAAGAACAAAAAAATTGCAAGCCAATCCACTCTATTGTGCTGCAAGCTCTTCATTTCCGAATCACGTAACCGCGCAGCTCTTGACACCATTGAACGAGCCGCTAGGCTTGATTCAGAGACTGTAATTGTGAACAAATTCGAGGATCGAGCATACAATAGGGTCCGTTATACGCTTGTATCATACGTGGTTCATGACAGTACAGGTAGTGCCATTTATAGTCCAATGCATCAAACTATTGTAGCCATGGTTGAGGCTGCCTATGCAGCCATTAACCTAGAGTTGCACTCTGGCGCGCACCCTCGGCTTGGTGTTGTGGATGACATTGTTTTGCATCCGTTGGCTCGAGCGTCCTTGGATGAAGCAGCTTGGCTTGCTAAAGCAGTTGCAGCAGATATTGGCAGTAGATTTCAAGGTTAATCCAATTACGGTAACATGCTCATTAGTCCCTGCATATAATCATGACATTTTTAAAACTTAATTTGGGGTTAATTGCGATAATTAAGTTGATGGATTCTTTCGATATTTAGAAATTTAATTTATTTTTTCATTACCTAATCAAACTCAAACTTAAGAATAAAAATAATTTTTTTGTTTAAGTTTAAATCAAGCTAAAATAAACATTTGATGAGTTAACTAAGGCTTAGAAACTGTATTTGTGATTAATTTTCAGCTTGTCATTATTAATGAGCAATTTGCTCATCAATTTAGTCTAAAACTTGATGATTGTTTGATCTAAGTTCATCAAATTATCATATCTAAAGAGTCAGTGTTTGTCAACTCGTGTTAAACATCTTCTATCACGCAAATTGATTAAACAACGAAAAAAATTAGGAGTTTATTAAATTTTGAAAAAAAAATCTATTTTAGTTATTTTCTCGTATTTCTGTTTAATTTCTAACGTTTTCTTATTGTTAATTCTTAATTATTGTTATGTTGCAGTGCCAGTATTTCTGTATGCTGCTGCACACCCAACAGGGAAGGCCCTAGACATCATCAGACGCGAGCTAGGTTACTATAGGCCCAACTTCATGGGCAACCAATGGGCAGGTTGGACAATGCCTGAAGTTCTCCCAGAAAGACCCAATGAAGGCCCCAGCCAGGTATCCCGGGCAAGAGGCATAGTTATGATTGGAGCACGGCCATGGGTTGCACTGTACAACATTCCCATCATGTCTACGGATGTCTCGTCTGCTCGTCGGATTGCCCGAATGGTGAGTGCACGGGGTGGTGGGCTACCAACGGTTCAAACACTGGGCTTGGTCCATGGTGAGGACTCGACCGAGATCGCTTGTATGCTCTTGGAGCCCAACCAGGTTGGGGCTGACAGGGTCCAGACACGGGTTGAGATGCTTGCGGCTGAAGAAGGGTTAGATGTAGAGAAGGGCTATTTTACTGATTTTTCACCAGAAATGATTGTTGAAAAATACATGAATTTGATTTCTGCTAACAAAGACTAATCAAACTCCAACTCAGACACTTTGTTTGAACATTTGGTTATAATCATAATATTAACTTCCAAACTTGGGAGTTCGGAAAAAATGGTCACATTCATAGATAAAAATGAAAGCTCTTAGATTCAACAATATGCCTATCAAATCTATTGAACATATTATACGCAATTCACCAGTAAATATGCAATATAGGTGAATGACTCAAACTCATAATCTTTGCCACAAAACAGATACTGTTCGTAACTTGAATGTTCATTTCATATACTGAAAATACAATTCCTCTTATGGTACAACTCTATGACCTGTGAATACATCAATTTACACTTGTGGTTATCAAAATCTCAGTTTTTATCATGAACACTGCTTTTTCCGAAAATCTTCAGACAACAATGTCTGAAGCAGCTCTCGCAACCTCTCAGCACCAGGGCCAGGTCTAAACACGGTATCATTGCCACGCACAGAGCATGGATCAGTCCCAACATCTGAGCTACCGATACACCATGCTCCTGGTGCAAACCTGTTCGTGCGGCCTAAAAGTTCTTTATCAATCTTGTCCAAGACTGGGTCATCTTTTGCAAATTTTCGGGCAAATGGAGCCTTGCTTTTAACCATTTTGTCAAAGTCTTTCATTGACAAAGATATGGGGTGCTGCTTGGGAGGAGTGTCCCAAGCAATGTAGTGGAGATCGTGGCCTATTGCTGTATTGCGGAATTCTTCAGTGTTGCAGATAACAGTGTGAAAATAGCCTTCCGGAGATGAGATGAAATTAGTATAATACATCAGAAGAGTACGAGGAAGGTTATCCCATCCCCATATGCAGTACTCAACAAATGTCCGGGTAAGCATTACCCATGCTGAACCTGTATAAAAAGAAACTAAAATGTTAACTCGGTTATTTACATGCAGTGATAAAATGATTCAAATCTTCATATGGAAATGAAAACTCAAAGCAATGAAAACCAAGTTTGACTAGAAACCGATAAGCCAAACAGCATACCAGATCCCCCAGCACATGGATATGGTAAAGCCTAGGGCCATGATCAGTAAGCATGACCCCAAGGAACTGATTCCACCCAATGAGAGTCAAACTTCAGAATTAATGAATGACTTTAAAACTGAGTAAACGAGTAAACCTTTTGGGGTTAATAGCATACAATATACCATAAAACAAATCGTCCAACCCTGAGAAAGGCAGACCCAAAGTTTCTATCTAATGTACCAGCATTGAAGCTTTAATCAGCAACATAGCAGGCACCTTGAATCAGATCCTGTATATTGAACTTTTCACCTTAAGAGTATAGAGGGGAGTAAAAGACTTCTAACTCCGCTAAGGAGGTCCTAAAAAAAATCATTTCCAAGGAAAAGAGGTGCACCCTATTGTACCTACTTATAACCCTAGGCCACCATCGATGAATTGATTATTACCATACTCAAACTGATAGAGAAGTAGTTCGTGATAATAATAACATTCTCCTAGAGTTTTAGGGTTGAAATTTAGCACTCTCTAAAGTCCAAAGGACACAGCAACTAAGTTCTCCGAGGCTGAACTACAGCATTGAATAGCAGATTAAATTAGGGCATATCATGCATGAAGTCCCTTCTTGATTATCACCTGGCACTATATCATTATTGTCTTTACTATCATTACATGCAACAATGGTTTTTGTGAATTAAGGTTCTGTGCTGTTTTAGAATTTCAAGATCACAGTGAATAATGGAACTTCATAAATACACAAAAACGGGCAAGTTATTACCAATATTATACAGAGTGTGGTACACTTGATGAACAAAGGAAATTATAATTTTATTACCCGTGAACAACTTGAAAGAAGTGGGAAGCGATCGCCGTTGAGTGGTCCAAGCAATGTCAGATTTCTTTGACAAGTAGAGGCCTGGATCAACAATGATTGGTTTTGCTCTTTGGTTACTACAAATAAAAATAGAAGTAAGATAATATATGGACAGTATGATCCTGGTAAAACAGAAGGGGTGAACTAGGTAGCGAGTGTTAACTAATAACTTACAGTTTCCAACCAGCAATCTGAGTATGCTCGATAAAATTGAGATTTTTAGACATATTTGATAAAACATATAGCATATCTGCACAATCAGAATGCAAGTCAAAAGTACTTTCACGTACAGAGTTCCAAAATATATAAATAAATAATGTGAAAGTATGAACACTAGGACAAAGACCAAACTTTAGGTGAAACTGAGTAAATAAATATATATAGAGAAAATATTGTTGTGAGCAGATCAAATTTGGCCATTCATTGTGAATATAGCAACTTAACAGGATACCGCATATGGTGCTCCTTGGACTGATAGAACATCAAACCTAAAAGAAAACAGCATTTCAATTTGGTCCAGGATTTGTGCTAACATAATGACTTTGGTCTTCAAATGTTCTATCCATTCATGCTCTAGCTAGACAGAGGCATTAAAGGCAATTAAGGCAAAGAAGAGTAATAGATTTTGATTTGGTACAAGCATAGCCTCTAATCAATATGAGATAGAGCTATTCCTGTATCCAAGAACATAAATAAACCATGAACAAAACCGCAGAGAGCCTTTCACTTAGGGTGGCAAATCAAAAAGTTATATACATCAACAATTGGCAGTAATAAAAGTGCTCTTTATGGATTTCAAAGGTTCAAATGTGAACACACAAAGAAAGGCCCAGTTAGAACCCAAAACCTCATCCACATTGGCAATGAAAACAACAGAAAGAGGTTTTATCAGCTCAAGCTAGGATTTGTATGACAACGCCAAGCACAAGCAGTCATCTCAAAGATTAATGCGATATTGATTTCATAGGCAATAAATTCCACCACAAAACGCAATCAAAGTCCAACCTCTCTATGGAATCACATCGACATAGCCGAATGGTTACCCTAGTATCTTCCAACTCCTTAATCTCAACCATCATCTCGTTTTTCCCTATATAAATGTCCAAGAAAGACAAATGATTCCCTCAACTTCAGTCAAGCAAACACCTTACTAATCTACTAATCTTCTTCGCTTTTCACAATGAATTCAACAATTAACAAGCAATTCTTCTCATCATATTGAAGTGAAATAGCACAACGTCAAGCAACAATTTTATTATCTTTCCTTAATGCATAAAGTCTATACCAGAATCCTCATTACAACAAATGCAGTAATACATGCCAACACCATTACAATAAAAGCAGATGCATTAATTCAAAACAAACAAAAAGCAAACTCTGGTACTAACCGTCTTGTGTCACAAGAGGATAGTCTGAAGCACTGAGGTTTATAAACCAGTCCCACTCCAAGCTCTCCTTCAACAAAACGGCAATTGCTTGGAGCGTGCAAGCAATCATCGTAGGACCCTTATAAGTTACCAAATTGGATTGTGCCATTACACGCACATTCTCCACTTCAAAAAAAATGGGATCACTCTTCACTGATTGAGTCAATTCCAATCTTTCACGGGGTGGAGCCTCAAGATCCAAATGCAAAATATACTGATTTCTCGGATGATACACTGCTTGCAGAGTTCTCATCATTCTATGACTATCACCCTTTGTTCCCGAAATAAGATAAGCTAATCTAGGTGGTTCCGTTTTCGATGTCCCATTTGGATCAAATGATTTCTCTAAATCTGATTCTACAAAATACCCACTAGAATCCTCTGATTTTGCAAACGAAATGATGTCAAACGGCAACTGATCTCCGCTATGAGAGGAGGTAAATAGCCCAAATATACCAGACAACAATAGAGTAATTGATACAAGTAAGCTTGCAAAGAATGGAATAATCCATTTTCTATCGCTAAACAACCTCCCTGAGTTGGAATTGGCATTTTTTCTCATACTCATTAAAGGGTTCTTCATCAACACCAATTTCCTATATAATTTTCTCATCCTGGGAAAAGCAAACACTTAAAATTATCTAGATTAGCAAAAAAACCCAGAATCTTTCAAAGAAAAGAGCACCGAAAAGAAGCAAAGAGGTTCTGTAACATAACCAAAGCCGCCTTTTCAAATATATGAATAACATTTAAGCAGAGACCCACTTTGTTTTATCAAAATAAAACATGGGTTCGAAGCAAAAAGTTCTTGAATTTCAAATAATAACGAGCTGAAATAGAACTAACTAGAGAAGAATAGGCAAAAAGTTCTGAACTTTATTTTGTATTAAAAAAAAAATGCTTTTAATTTTATGACAGATAACAATCTTTAAGACAATCAAAACAAGGTATTTACAGTTGCAGGTGATTAAAGCATGAAACGGTGACGAAGAAACGAAGTATAGATTTCGCATGCAATAAATAAATCGCAGCTTTTACTCTAAACCGAACCAGATCTACTTACAATCAAGTCAGGGAAAGCTATTTCAAAGAACTCCATATTTAGAGTGTCAGTTTCAGATACTTGAAAAACACGAGTACAAGACATTTCTATAGAAACAGAAAATTACCAGAAGAGAGAAGAAGAAAGTGAAATTGTTACCAAAATTACTTACTCCATTAAAATTATTTGATATTAAGCAGTGAAAGCAAAAGTTCCCCCTTTGTCTTACTTTCAGAACTTCAAAAGCTGAGAAAATTTCATTTCACTCCTCTAAAGATGGAAACAAACTAGAGACGGTAAAAGGAAAGAAAGATTACGGTTGCAGAGATGAATAAATTACTTAAGGTTTTAGCTTGCTTTAATTGTGGGCAATAACTCGGATTTAATGGTTCAGTTAATAATTGGACTATTGATCATTCAACAAGTCAATCGTTTTCCCACGCTATTTTAGAGCGCGTGGTTACATACAATACGATTTTGTGCCTTTTGAAGCCAGGCAATTGGATTAAGATAATTTTCCAACGCACGCGCTTGCATGTGATAGTGGTTCTTGTAATGCAAAACATGTATTTAAGTCTTACACGACACCAGAAAGAAGTGGTTTCGAGAACCTCGAGGTTTGAACAGTGTTGTGTTTGAAGTGTGTTGACGATGTTTTGTCCGGCGCGTGTGACGGGAGAGGAAGTGGGGACATTTTAGTGAGAGAGCCCCACGGGTAAAATACGGTCGGACCGACTTACCAACCATCTGATTCTGAACAAATCTCAACTCCGGGTGTTTGTGGACCTTCTGATTTAACATGACAATCTCTTAGATAGGTAAAGTTAGATTGTTTACCCCGATTTTTAACTGACACCAAAGTTTTGGGCTTTTTGAGGTCCAGGCCCATTAAATTAGAGCCCAACTAGTCATTCCTCGGAGCCTGGGCCCGTGAAAGTGTGACAGGATTTATTCGTTCCTTCCTAAGTTCTGATTTCATAAAAAATTTTGTCAAGAAAAAGACTGACAGTAACTTATTTTTTTTTTACTTTATTTCTTATACACCCTTATAATTATTGATCAATTACAATCTAATTTTTTACACTCTCATAACTATTGATCAATTACAATCCAATTTCTTACACTCCCTTTCTTGTCGTCGTAATACTCACATCACCATTTTTTTCGATATGTAACTTTTCTTTGAAAATATTTAAATTTATATATATTAAATACTCACCATTCACATATATGACGAATTAAAAGTTAAAACCATCTTGATGATGCTATCCGATTATTCTTAATTATAACTACAATTGAACATATACACGAAATCGAACCATTGAATCTACAAAGAAATGGGTAGATTTTATAAAGTGTGGTGAGCATAATTAATATTTTCGTGCTTTATTGAAGTTAAAAAGAAATACCATAAGTTTAGGACACAAGATTACGACAAGGGTTGAGAACTTAAGTAAAAAAAACACAGTCAATGGAGCCAACGGCAAATTTATGATATTCTAGTTAGATTTTGATATACCAAAAATCTTTAGAATAAAGCTTTTAACTACAAGAAAAACTAGGAAGACAAAGTGAATAAAACAAATGTGTATACTTTGAAGGCAAAACATGAGGATTTATATAGTCAGGATCCATTTTGAGACTAAGCAAGCGAGAGCTAACTGTATCTAATAGGGACACGGATTTATCATGGTTAGGATTACGTTACATGTATGATAACCATGATCAGAGAAAATTGGGCAGAGTTCTGGTTACGATCGTCCAAATGAGTTCAACGTGCTCAGTCTCTCATGTCATGAGTGGTGATTGGGTGACCTCCCATGGATCAATGGATGATAGGGGACTATTTAGAATAACAAAAACATTTAATTACATACAGACTAACTTTGTTACGAAGCAAGAGCAATATTACAGTCCATGACTAACTTCAAGCCGCTTTACCTCTTTTCAATCACTGCCTAATTAAATGTAGCAGTAATCCAACATTGCCTTTCCTTAGTAGTTAGTAGTATGACTCAAAATGTGCTTTATTGTGTTAATCTCGTGTCATAAACTTATGGTATTTCTTTTTCACATCAATAAAGCAAGAAAATATTAATTATGCTCACCACACTTTCTGAAATCTACACATTTCTTTTTAGATCATAAATGTGAACGGTGAGCATTTAATATATATAAATTTTAAATATTTCCAAAGAGAAGTTACATATAAAAAAAAAAAAAAATAGTGATGTGAGTGTTACAATGTTGACTTGTAATATTAAAAGGTTAAAAATGTTAAAAAAAAAAAAAAGAGGGTGACGTATATTCTATGGGTATTGATACACAAGTACGAAGTGATAGGAGATTAGACTTGCACGTCACAGTAACTGAGAAAGTAGGTGGCCTTTTGACAGTGACGTCCGCTGTGATTCGTCCTGCACGCTACACATTTCCAGTTCAATGTCTGGAGATACATGCAATGCTGCTGCGGATTCATTTCTGGATTTCTCATTTTTCGCCTTTTTTTTAAAAGGATATTAAGCATTGACTCGGGCGAAGGGAAAGCCAACCCAACACGTATATTGTGGCTTTACTAGGGTTTAGGGTCAATCTTAAGTGTTGGTTTCTTCATCCATGTTTGCCAAGATTCGCAATATCAGATAAGAAGGAAGCTGTAGAGAAGTTGAGAAAAGATATTTTGATTTTGAAATAGGCCTAAAGATAATGGTACGTACAAGGTTGATGAATTCATGTGCAGTAGTGTTTTCCCAATTAAGACGCCAACTGAGCGTTAGATTCATTGCTATTATTAAGGGATCTGAAAATGCCCACATTATCTTACTTTAATTACTGTAGATATGACACTTAAAACAAAAATTTAAAAAAAAAAAATTGGGACAGTGTGGTAGGACATAGTGTATATGATCGATCACATTGATGCAGACTTAAAGCTAGTTGTGGCCATACGTTGATGACAAGTGAGAAGAACTACTTGGTGGGTCTTTGTATGGTAAGATGTTAATTATGTGACAGTCTTGATCTTTATTAAAGCTGAATATATATGGTGCACTTTTTTGCAGCTATCAACACATCTAAAACTTCCTAGATAGTTAATAATTGGGTATGAAATAAAGTGGGAGAGAAGTAGTTATTTGATTCTTGAATGAAGGCACTTACATGGTGAAGATAACATTTTGCTTTAGCTAGGTCACTTCTGGTCGATTGAGTATCGTTTTCACTTGAGACATTCGTGAAAATGAGAGCATGGCAGACGTGTTTATTATAAGACGGTCACAATAGGAAAACTGATCGAAATTGCACTAGCTCTACTCAGCTACAGTTAACCTTCAAGAGCTTAATAATAATAGAAATATGGAAATATTCTAATAATGAATTAAATGGGGATTTTTTTGTTTAGAAAACGCTGTAGACTTTCCTTTTGTTCTTAACGACCATTAAGTTTTATGAATCAATCACTTCGCTATTAATCACTATAACATGTGTTCATATACAACTGGCCCTCTTTAGCTCAGTTTACACGCTCATGCACCACAGTGAGCACGCAGAATTAAGCTAGCGATTTGAACCCAATCAAAAGACCAGTCAACAATATGCCAAGTGATGCATAAACGCCGTAGTTGTTGCGTATATGCATTAGTTATTCCAAGAGGGCACTTGAGTTTTGGACTAATTTTCAGGCTTAACAGTGACAGAATGTGTGGCCGGTGGTGATCAAAAGTATCTAGACATTCAAACAACGGCCTAACATGTTGTATATTTACCTAAAACACATGAAAAAAAAAATTGCCGCTAGCTAGCTAGCTAGCTACTTTTTTGGACTATTCCGGTTCTTTATCAAAAGGTTGGTGATGGAGGGCGGGCAGCGAGTGCGTGTGAGCTTGTTATTGGATCTGTTATTCGAGCCCAATGTCTATTTTTGACTCAATACTTGAGGTCTTCTCAGCTGTTAATGTAGTTTTAGCCCGCATATTTGAGACCTTTTGTGAGCTGCTTTTAACATTGGAGTTCATCATTGGATTCTATGAAAAGGAAACTCACAGTCAAGACAACGCTTGAGTTGGTGGCCACCGAACAAATTATACTTGAATAAAAAGTAACCAATACCATGTCAAAGACTATGGCACTAGAACTATGTTATATTATACCCATTTCAAAATGGCAGGCCACCAACTATGAAACAAGCTGGAATTCATGTGTGGTCCTCCAAGAATCCAATGCGAATTGAGTTCAAGTCATGGCTCCTTCACAGCTACAAGCAGGCTCAAGTTGGGAGAGAAGTGAGTACCAATAGCATCTATTCATGCGCCAAAAGCCATTGACAAGGGCTCAACCCATGATGGAGAGCCAAAATTTGTAGAGAGATTTCTCTCTTTTAGTGACATGGTTATAATGGTGTTCTTCCAAAAGCTAGATGTAGTCTAATAAAAAATTAAAAGGGCTAACGTTTCATTCAATATTTGATACATCTTAAAGATATCGATAGTTGTATGTTGCACTGTTGGTTGACTGGTGCAAACTTTTGAATACAGAGTGTATATTTTGCTTCAAAAAGTATAGCTGTAAGCAGAAATCCCACCTCAATCGTGAATGGGAAGGAGTTAGGCAATTTATATCAAATGATTGACAGAATTGTGACCTGCTTGTCATTGTATAGTAGAAAGTGAGGCAACTGAACTGATCATTTCCCACTTTTTGTTGAGAAAAATAATGGCACCACATTATAAGATGAAGCTCCATCCTATTCCATTGACCAATGACCATTCCGGTAGAAAAGGTAAATCTGGTCTTATAGTACAACACAATCCAGCTACAGCCTCCACCGCTTGGTACAAAGATGCAGTCCTTTTCAGCTTAATATAACAAGTAGTACCCCACTGGATGCACCACAAGCATATGAAAAGAACTTAAGGATATAAAGGGTACTTCCCACTCAAGTAATTTCATTCATTTTTATTTTACGGCCAACCTTTTCTTTATGTAGCAATTTTATAAGAATTTTAATTGAAGCAACTACCAGAACTGCAGAGTCCAAGAACTGAATAAATTTCTCGGGGAAAACTACTACTCTTGACAGTTCAAACCCGATTTTATATCCAAAGAAACCCTGGTTGACTTGCCAACTTAAGCGGTAAAATGTGTCCCACTTAAATTGAAATTGAATCAATTCACTTTATGTAGAAAATATCTTTCAAAGTTGGATGGTGTGGACCCGTAACAGAAGATGGAAAGTTGAGATGTTATCGCAATGCTGTGCGTAAAATTTCGCCTGGTCAGAGTTGAAATGTCTCATGTATTAAATCTTTTGAGAAAATATATGGTTATTTGATGACCCATCTGACCAGTTCAAGTGGGATATTCTGAGACTTCATGGCTTCCTCAACAGTAGTTAAATTGCTTCTTGTTTGAGCCGTCATAGCACAGTTGGTCCACAATTCCGATCCAATATTTCCACTTGCGCACTGACACCTTAAGAGTTTGATCATAAATATCAGAATATATTGACCAAATGTTCTCTTTGTAGATCACACGGCAAATAGGCCACCAACATGTTGCGGCCAAATATATTATTCATAGCTTCCAAATTGATTTGCAGGGCATAAAAAACCAGAAAATTGCGCCCACACAGCAACATCTCAACTTGCATGGTTCCTGCGGTAGCTTATGCCTATTGTTCTGTAGCATCGATAAGCACTAAAGTGAAGACTTATGTAGAAATTGATTCGATTCTTCTAGTTGATGAAATTAGAACTATATTTTATCACCAGCTAGCCCTGTGGCTGTACTGGTCATGATCTCCTTCCGATGGAGAAACTATTTCATTCCTGGCAATAATTTGCGCTGCACGCAAATAGTTGTTTCGTGCCTGTTCTGTACACCTAGAAGGTCCTTTTGAAAGCAAAATACTCAAAAACGATACACAAAAATATGAAGATAGCGTGGGATTTACTTTCATGCGTAATCATTCTGCTCATAATGCACAAACAATGCCATGCATACTTTGTCATTGAGAAAAGAAATAAAGAATCAGAGGGAATGGTGAATGCATACCCTAAAATATAGAGATTGGTTACACAAAGAGAAGCCATTGGACTTTGGACCTTTATATATTTTAATTAAGCAACATATGGCATATAGTATATTAACACTGAGAAGCATCAAAATATCTTTAATTATACAGTTGTGTATACATTATTTATTCTTTATGGAAAATGCATAGTAGTTAAACTATTATGATAGATTTCAAGGTTGTCACGAGATCTTGTTCTAGCTACCATGACAGTGGAATCAAATTATTACACATGAACCCAAGAAAGCAGAAGCAAAGTAATTGATTATAATGAACATGTTTAAGTACAGTCTTGTAAGAATCATTTTCATTATTGTCTTTCTGTCAGACCCAAACAAACAAATATTATTGTTGTATGTCCTAACGAAAACTATCATCTCATCAGGTTCTACTTTTGTATAAAGATAGCAATAACTTTTCAATAATGTCTCAAAGTTTCTTCTCAATAATACTCTTTGCTTTTCTAGTTTTTAAGTATTCTTTTCTTTCTCCCTGAACAACCCATTGTTAATGTTCAATTATTTTGACGAGGGCCAGTCCTACTCCTACATATTTCCTTCTCATCAGTGTCTGCTTTTTTCACCATCTGATACATGTTTAAATGCAAATAATGCTTAAAGCATCAAAATCAACTATTAAGTACAAAAATAAAGTTTAAGCAACTGATGAAAAGGCCTATTTTTTAGACAGAAGGAGCAGGTGGGTTCGCTGTTTTCATATCTGTTCACGCAGCCTTATTACAATTGTCTCTATTCATAGGGGTCTTACCCAGTGCAGAATGGTTTAACACAGTCTAGAATTGACTTGTATTATAGTTAAAAAAAAAAAAAAAAAATTGGAAACAGTGCAACCACCAAGAAAAAATAGAGAGAGAGGAAAGAAATAACAGTTTTCCACAAACCTCGTCTCCTTCCCATGAGTGGGATTTTCCCATAAACCACAAGGTCCTGACCCCAAAGCAAAGGTTTCTCTGTTAATAAAAATGTTTTTTTTTTTAATTGCTCTTTGCTCTCATGTCATGTCATGCAAGTAGCAACCTAAAGCTTTTAACTTCCCTTCACCCAACGACATATTTGTTTCCCTCTTTAGCCAGCTCATTTCACTCACACTCCACTCGCACCAAAAGCCAACCCCTTCTCTGTCTGTCTCCAATCACACTCATACACGCACACACAACTACAATACAACTATAACAACAAGCAACAACAACAATATAGCAATAACTTTCTCTCTCTATCTATCTATCTACTACTCTTTCAACGTTTTCTCCACCAGATCTCTCGGAGTAACTCCCTTTAAGATGCGTGCTTTTTAAGCCTTCTCACTTGCCATTTAATTTTGGTTTTCTGGGTTTTTCCTTTTATACCAAAAAAAAAAGCAATCTTTATTCAACATTGCCCATATCTTGATTTGTTTCCGTGATCTTTGCTTTGATTTGTCTTGTGGGGTTTTCTGGGTTTTCTTTATTTTTTTGTTATATATAAGGCCAGGCCATTAACAGAGTAGAGAGAGAGAGATTGTGTGTGAAAAATGGCTAATGGGATAGAGAAAGAAAGTGGTCTGATGATATTTAGCGATGAGGAGTTGAGAGATATAAGTGGGTTTAAGAGAGATGGGGATTATGTCGAAGTTACATGTGGGTGTACCAGCCATAGATATGGTGACGCTGTTGGCAGGCTTAGGGTTTTCTCTAATGGTGATCTAGAGATCACCTGTGAATGCACTCCAGGTTGCAATGAAGGTCTCTCTCTCTAGACTCCCTCTTTGTTTCTCTAGTGTCTTTTGGGAAATGGGTTTTGATTTCATTTTTCCTTTTTGCATGTTTAATGCGTGTGTATTGACGTTGATGGGTGGTCGCTTTTTGTTGTTTAATCTTGGTTTTCGAATGGAGTGATAATCTGATGGAGAGAACTTTGCAAGCTGTTCGTTGGTTTTATTGTTTATACAGTTTAAGTGTATGTTGTTTTGTCTCTGTGATTCAGCTCTCCTTGATATCGTACGACGTGATAAATGTGTTTTCTGACTTGGGTTGTCTTTTGATTCAAGACCTTAGTTTTAGCCGCGTTTCTTCAGACAAAACCTACATTGTCGTTGTTGTTGTGCTTGCAAAGAGGTCTTATGTTGGCTTCTCGAAATGGGCTTCTGAGGCCAGAGTTCTCTTCTCCTTCTACCCGTTAGATAGAGTAAAGTTTTGTGTTGAATCATATCATGCAGCGTTTCTGTCTTTGGTTTACTAGATGGGTTTTGTCTATGTTTTGCCTTCGTTTTATGTCAAGCACAAGCGTGATAGGTGGAGTTTGCTTTTCATCATCAGCTCAGTTGCATTCACGTTTGATGTTATAGGAGAACTATGTTTTTAGGCGGCTAGTATCCAACTTCGAAAGTTGAATTCTTTATAGGTCAGCATGCGCACGAATTGTTGAGTTAGGATGGATGTGTTTTTAGGTGCTCTTTCTTATGCACGTGTTTTCTTTTTCATGATGCTATAACAAAAAGTACTTTGTATGGGAGTACCTTCTTCTCACCACTGATAATCTATCTTCCTCCACTTTGGTCATATGCTTTTATTCTGCTATTGCAACAAGTTAGCCATCTTCATTGAATTGTTCAAAATTAAATATATCATATACACAGCAGATAACTTAACTTCAAAAGAATGGAACTTCTCATCATCTGTTAGGAAGTGTTGTTTGATAAGTGCTGTTATCTTCAACTAGTATTGTTCACAGTATTTAACGTCTAGGATAAGTTCTAGCACTGACGACTTTTCCCCATTTTAAGGAAACTTGGGTATAACGAGGAAAATGCATTCTGTTTATAAGAGGAATCGTTATGTCAGAGTGAACCAAAACAATAAGCGGTTATATCCACTTCTCTAAACTTCGAAACCGAAATCACCATGTACTGGACCCACTCTGAAACTTTGACACGCTTAGTTTTTTAACTATTCTTCTTTGTACTATTGGTCATTTTGTGGTGCTCAAAAAATGTGGTAAGGGCCGGAACAACCATTTAAGGTCCTTATTTTCTTCAATGTGAACGTTTTAACAATGTCCATGAAGGTAGTTGTTGCCTTTTAATCATGTAATGCATTGCACTGGTAGGGTGTTGGCCTCTTATCCTCTTCTTAACACTGCCTCAACTCTCTAGTGCATATGATTACAGCATATTAGTATTAAGTTAGTATATTTCTATAGATGGGTTTCAGCTTTTTTTATTCTGTAATCTCTTTTTCTCCTTCTTCTTTTTAATAATGTTAAGCATTTTCTTTGCATTATTAATTGTATTAGTGGTAATTTTATTGATCAGACAAGTTGACTCCTGCTGCATTCGAGAAGCATTCTGGAAGAGAGACAGCTAGAAAGTGGAAGAACAATGTTTGGGTCATATTTAACGGGGAGAAGGTTGCATTGTCAAAGACAGTGTTGCTCAAATACTATAACCAAGCGTCAAAAAATGGAAATGGGTCCAATAGATCCAATAATGGGCGAGTTTGTCATCGTGACGAGTTTGTTCGTTGTACTCGGTGTAACAAGGAGCGCAGGTTCCGATTGCGGACTAAAGAAGAATGTCTAGTTCACCATAATGCTTTAGCAGATAAGAACTGGAAGTGTGCTGATCTGCCCTACGACAAGTATGTTTGATCTATATATTAGCTAAATTCTTTGAGCAAATAGCGGATAATTAGTGTTACATTTGATCCTTAAAGTATGTTTGGTCCTTAGCCATTTAGAATTTTGCTAATGTATTTTTTATTTTTTTTTTTATTTTGAATCTTCCATCCTATAAATCAACAAATACATTTTATGCACCGTTTCTTCACTTCATGGTTGCAAATTTAGAACAAATGCAAGCTTTCCATAGTCAACATTTTTTTTTAATGTTTTTTCTTTCAATACTTCCTCTATTGCTGGAAATGGTTTTGGTAGGCTAGAGCTCCATCTGGTAGAAAAGAAAATTCTACCATATGAATGGCGAACTTTGGAAATGGCATTTCTAAAATTATATTCTACAATGCAGAAACTCTTTAAGGACATGAAACTATTTTTATAGCATTATTTGTTCTTGATGGAATGTACTTAAACCTGCATACTAGCTAAAGAAGAATGAGGTTATCTGATTTTCATTATATGGATGATAGTACCCATCTTCATAGTATCATCTACATGTCAACTTGATATCTCAAGCTCAATCAACAATCATCTTTGTAGTTGAAAAACAGAGTTCTTTACCAGTCAGGCAATTGTAGCAACAAAGTTTGATCTCATGGGTATAAATGAAGTTAACCACTCTAGAGACAAGCATTAAATGACTATTTCTATTTTTTTTATTAAGACTTTTGAACAGTTAGTCATCATACACATACTCTTTAGATGTTCTCCTTTATATGTGGTGTGTGTGCATCTTTGACAAAAATTTATGGTCAGAAACAGATAGAATTAGCTTGATTTTTCTTAACAGGAGATTTCCAGCAGCAGTGCATTTGTGTAGTAATGTAGGCATTGTTGCATCGTTGAAATCACTGAGTAATTGGGAGATATTCATTTGCAGATTGATGTTTGTTCTTCTTTGACTGATTTATTGCTGAGAAACTAGCATGACATAGACAAAATTATGGCCAATGCTGGTTTATATTATAATATTTGGCATCAAATTAGCTTTTGTTGGCTGGTTAAGTTGTAGGTTGACTGTTCTTTGTAAGTGGAACTTGAAGAAATTTATTTGAAGTAAATGTAGAGTTTTTGACCTATTCTTAGTAGGTTGTGGGAGAGATAGTTTTCATGGTGAGTGATATGTGGAGTTCAAGCCTTGGATATGGCTATTGACTTGTAGGTTTTTATTATTTGTTCGACGCTTCTCTCCCCAGTTTCGAATCTTTATAGCCCTTGCTAGGTCTTTTGTATTGATTTTATTTAGGTTTTCTAAAAGGAGTTGTACTAGCTGCTGAAATTATTTGCTGTAGTTGAAGGTAGAAAGTGCACCTAGTACTTCATGGAGTTACCTACTTTATTTATTTATTTAGTTTTGTAAGATAAAATTGTAATGAGTTCCTTGAATTTATGAAAAGCTTTTGTAGCTTTTAAATTATGATTGGTTTGTAATGTTCGATATAAAAATATACCTGCACAAGATTCTTTCTAAAGGTTGCTTGTGTATCAGCGCATATACATCCCACCAGTTGAGAGAGTCTTACGTGAGTGTGTGTGACATTCGTGCTTCCAAATTGGTGGGTTATATGTGCATTGAATGTACGGAAGTTTTTTACCTGCTTTATGAGCACATCTTGTAATGTAAAATTGGGTGATGCTATTTAGCTGATCAGGCTGTGTGTTTAAGGGCGCTGACTAACACTTTATAACCAATGCACAAACTCAAGCATATGCATGCACATAAATTATCTTTTTTTACCTGATACATGGTTGTTGACTTGTTGCATATGTCTGGAACTTTATAAATTGATAATGTTAATGATTGCTCTCTGTGATACAGAATATCTTGTGATGATGAAGAAGAACGAGCAAGCCGCAGGGTGTACAGGGGATGTACGCGTTCACCAACATGCAAGGGTTGCACTTCCTGTGTTTGCTTTGGTTGTGATATCTGTCGTTTCTCTGATTGCAGCTGCCAGACTTGCATCGACTTTACAAGGAATGCAAAAGCTTGAGTCTTTGGAGCAATCCGTTTATAGACCTGATATTCCTCCTTTTTTTGGTGGGTTTTCTATGACTATTATTGTTTCATGAAAGCTCATCCCCACATTTAAAAGAAGCCTTCTGTCGTTCTCATCCTTGTGTTGGACTTTTAATTTCCAGTCTCTGCGTTCGGTATTCATTGATCTCATTGACTGGTTCTGAAACTTTAAAATCAAGTAATTTATTATCTTCATTCATGTTTGCATGTGTTCTTATTGCTCTTTCTTTTTCTCCTTTGTTTAGTGGATCAATAGACATTTTCTAGCCTGGTTGAATATGTAGATCTGTTCCTTGATGAAGTGTAGTCATAAAACTTTTCAACGGAGTATGAAAAGAGAGAATATAGAAACAATTTGGAATTATATATGCTGGTTAAGCCCTTAATTTAAGTGGTGCTTTTATAAAAGAAAACTGGGCTGAACGTGGGAGTAAGGAGTATGGAGGGATGTGTAGGACTTTAGTTTTGGGTAAGATTTACCCGGTAACAGGTGTGTGAAGATATTCCTTACGGAAAACATGTCATTGAGTTCAGTTGTAATAATCTTAAGAGGTTTGAGAGAAAAGATTGGCATTAAAACTTGGATTAAGATTGTGCTTACAGAGGAAACATTCTTTACATTGGAGATTTTAAAGAAAAAATAAAATAACCTATACGACTGTGATTTGTCCAAGTTTAGAGACCAAGAAAACTGTTCAAATGGAAGGAACTTTTGAGAGTGTCGGTCAAAATCTTTTAACTTCATTGCGGCTAAAATCTAGTGAACATGTAAATAAATACGACTTAAACATAAGCTCGTTTATTTATCTATCGATGCATTGTGTTAAAATTGCACGTAAATAAAGAAGAAATTACTTTAGGAAACTCGGAACATATTAAAATTAACTTAATACCATTAGGAAAACGTATAGAAACTACTTTAAAAGTACAGTGAACAAGGGTATTTTGACATCTATATTTGACAAGGGATGGAACCATTCACTTCATTATTATTGTCATTATCTTCTTTTTGTTGCTTTATATAGGTGGCTCAGGAAGCCATTGGCCCCACTGGATTTGGAAAATTTAATGAACTCCCCTCTAGTTTGGATTTTAAGACAACAAACCCCTTATCTTTCCAAATCAAAATAATTGAAACTACCTTCTAGTTTGCACTATTAATCAGACAATCTTTTCAATATATTAAAAAATAGAAAAACGCGTTGGACTCAAAGCCCGTGTTAAAAGACTATAAATTGACTTATTATACTCTTGACTATGCAACCAAAGATTATGAGAATAGATTACTGATATACATATATGAATCAACTTTCATATTTTTCTCAATAATTTTTTTAATGTCTCAAGTTGTCCCATTGAAGCAAAATTCTGCCTCCGTCCCTGGGTGTACGTTGCTACAATCAATTCAATTATGCTACATGCTTTAAACTACCAGAAACAGCTAAACCGTTGGCAAAGATTTAACGCTATGAAATCATGAGGTTACGATGGCAGCAAATTGTATCAATGCATTACTACCACTGGAAAGACATCAACCACAATTTCCACTGCTTCATATGTTACAAGAACAAAATAATCGCATTAAAGACGAAATCTATAATTATGAATAGCTACACGGATCCACAAAGGCCTTTTAAACATTACTATGGAGGCATATAGTTTAGAGAAACCAAAACTTGATGCAACGATGCTGGAGAAAGCAAGTGGGATGAGTACCCGCTACAACTACTATCGCTAATGGAAGCCCATTTCTTGCTCTTGCAACCCTCAAACTAGAGGATGGAAAAGCACCATCCCATCCACGGAAAACGGAAAGATATAGCCATTTATAAGCTAATTCACCATGCTAGAGTGTAAAAGAACACATTACAAGCTTTTATTTTGGTTGGTGGCGACCTCTCCCACCCCCAAAACGTCCTCCCCCTCTATGATATGGCTTCCTTCCACGGCTGGCAGATGCACCCATATTAAATTGTTTGGGAGCTTCAATTTTTCCTGGAAGACTGGCAGCTGGTTGGAAATTGTTTTGTTCCCCCTGTAATTCATTGGGCAGAATTGCTTGTCCTGCTGAATTTACAGACAGGTGTGCAGGCTGGCCCGGCATTCCCATCCCGATCATTTGGTTTAAGCCACTTTGCCCCACAAACCCTCGTTCTCCGACATTTAATGATGGGTGAGCCGGCTGACCCGAAAAACCCATCCCAATCATTTGGTTTAAGCTATTTTGCCCCACAAGCCCTGGCCAAGGTGCATATGCGGGTCCTCCAAAGAAATTGGACTGTCCACCTGGTAAGACAACATTTGGAAGTGACAGTTGATTAGGATTAAACTGCTGCAAAAGCAGGGGATTGTTGATTATAGGTTGACATGGATGCTGCTGATAATTCTGGGCAGGCCACGGCATGCTATTAGTTGGGAATCCATTAGGTAACGTGGCATTTGGCAGTGGCTGAGATGGCATTCCATTTGTCCAAACTCTATTTAAAGAGGTGAAACCAGAAGTCTCTGACATTGGCGGAAATTGTGGAACCGAGCCAGTTTCACCCATAAAACCTCGCACTATGGCAGAAGAAGATGAACAATTACCACGACCCAGTGATACAGGAGGGCCATAATGCTGGTTTTGATTTGGTAACGGCTGACCAACTCCAGCCATTTGCGGAACTGAATGTTTATCATTCTTAAGAGTTGCATCCCTATTTTTACCCTTCTTCCTATTGTTTTTCCCACTACCAGGCCTCTGCTCACTCATGCCCCTCTTTTCCATCTTTAGCTTTCTCTTATACTCCGCCTCTTTCTCATCATCTGAAAATTCTGCCTCATCTGATAACTCCTCATCATTCTCACCTGATGCATCATACCCTTTCTTATATAGATTCTTGTCATTGAGCACATGATTAGCAAACTCTTGAACAAAAGAGATCAAAGTGCCTACATGAATCCCAGCAGGGATTTCACTTTCTGAATTATATCGTACCACATAGTAAGGGTTCTTTACAGGTCCAAAGATTTCATCAATCAGCCCCAAGGGGGATCTGCTTTCAGTTATCCAAAGGATAGAACCATCATTGAGAGCGTTATGCTTCTCCACACCTTCTACAATAACTTGGACACCAAAAACCTGTGATATATTGCAAAATGAGATCATAAAATTGATCTTGCAAAAGATGACTTCAAAATGATAACACAGCAAGCCTTGAAGCAACTAGAACCAAAGACAATGCGACTTAAAAGTCATTCACAGTACAGATGTAAAAGGTTAATTACGGCTTTGTCTTATAGCCTTTATGAGCTTACCGACAAAACAACTCCAACAGGCAACAGCTGATGATGTGGTTCCAAGGCAACATTCACTCGTGGAACTGGAGGGAGAACCTGCAATATTCCATAAAAATCATTTGCTGGCATCATAAAGTAAAAAGAGCATCCAGTGATACTAACATTGACAATACTGATACAGCAAAGACTCTAGATCAATCTCCTCATTCAAGAACATTTACAAAATAAAACATGGTTCAGAGAGTCTCATGCACAAATAGTCCAGCCGTATATTTCCATGCAGGGGCTACAGTGCATAAACTGCAACATATTGTAATGTCTAAAATACATACCCATAACAGTTTATTCAATTCATGAGAAACATTACAACAGGTTCACAGAGGAAAACCAAAACTTTAGACTGCAGCCACATTTGATTTACTTCAAGTAAATCAACACTCGTGATTAATATGATATATAACAAGTCAGACTACCCAGTGCCTGATGACAAATTCCGATGGTCATAAAACATGGTAAATTTGCCACTGAGAATCACAGGGTATGATACTCAAACTCTCAAAGGTACTGGAAGAAGAAAACAGAGAACCATAGTTCTGGTTATTAGTAAATTTAACATGACCTAATTAATTAATTTCTCATTATTAATGATGAAAGCATTTAAATGAACCCATGCCTTCAGCCACTCTGCAGAGGTGCAGGGGTAAGGGGGGGATTGTATTATTGATACTTCAGTCTGACAACAACAACTAACCTCCAAAGGAACACACACAAGCACATATATAAAAGCAATGTAGCATATGTCTAATGGGCACAATAATAAACAATTTTACACTACAACACATTTTGTTGTCACTCTATTAAATCATCCTTATTTCATCAATGCTTTCAACTTTTGTCAAAAAGCTCATTTTTACCACTTTATTGAAAGTTTTTTTGTAAGATTTAGATGTACTAAAATCAACAGAATTGACATGTAAGGACATTTCATATCAAAGTTAACAACTTCCTGTAACTTTTCCTTTCGAACATTCTTGCACATTACACATATTCCCCAAGAAAAATTCTCCTACAACTACTGTACGTCTGCATAAGTTGTTGAAGACAGAAAAATTTTTACATCTCTCCATTAGTTTCCTACTTTGGTATCTTATACTTGATCAATATACAACTAACACGCGCTAAAACTTCGGTTCAGAACAAGACAGTTGTTCAGCACGGCCCTAATGCAGGTTTCAGAGGTCAAAATTTGGACTTGATTATACTTCACAATAGTACTCCTTGAAAAAGGATATGACTCAATAGCACCAATCACCGCTAACATTTCTAAAACATTCACAAATTTAGCTAATAACAACTAAGATGCAAGTCTTACGTCACGTTTCTCATACATCAAACAATTAGCAACGAAAGAGTTCCTGTTTGTACAGAATAACATCAAAGCCACAATTATCTACCTGCAGTTCATTCTTCGACCTGATAGGTCCTACCATTGCACCACCACCATTTTCATCCTCATCAACAGCGTCATCAAATTCAACATCATCATCAACCCCAAAAACCCCGCCCACTTCATTATCCTCCTCATCGTCATTATCCTCAAACCCACCATCCATCTCTCCGTCAACACCCACTATCTCGCCTTCTTCAAGCTCACCAGCCACTTCCACTTCTCTTTTGACTTCCATCTTCACTTCTTCTTTCTCCTCTTCATTTTCTTCCTCTTCCTCTTCCTCTTCCTCATCATCATCATCACTACTACTACCGCTACTACAAGACGATGATGGTGAAGTTAAACTTTCATCCTCAGACTCTGAATTACTTTCACTCTCCTTCTTATCACTCACTACTTCACTCTTCACACCATTCCTATCAACAGCATCGAAACTCGAGCTAACAACCAAAGGAACATCCCCACCCCCACCTTCATCACTCAAAATTTCACCCTTCGCACGACTCAAACTAACTTTTCCCAGCTCTTCCTCAATACAAATATTCAAATTCTTCTCTTTATCACACTCCAAGCCGTCCGCCTTCACGACACAACCAGACATATTTATTTTTTCTTCCTCAGCCATCTTTACACTCTTCTCAGAAACCCCGAACTCAATCTTCTCAAAGCTAATGCTATCTTGGTTTTGTGAATTATACTCGAAGAACTCCTTTATGTAATCGAAATCGAGAAAGGAGTCGGCCAAAGACAAGTCACTGACTTTGAGGTCGAAATTGTCAACTGGGTCCTTGAAAGTTTTGATCTTTGAAGCTTGATTGAGGTGGTCTTGTTCTTCAATGGCGGGTTCAGTAACAAACCCTTCCATGGCTTAGAACAAAAATTTTAGGGTTTTGATTAAGGTTTATATAAGAGTTGTAGAAGAGAGTGGAGTGAAGTTTCATAATTGCCAAAAAAGGAGGCAGCTTTAGGAGGTTTAAACTTTAAACGGTTAAATAGGGCTTTGTTTGATAATGGTTGGATTCTTAAACCCTAGTATCGACTATGAGAGGAGGTCACTGCTAACTAGGGTTTTTGGTGGCACAGATCAACAAATAGATAAAAACCAGTCCTCGGATCCCTCGAAACGACAGCGTTTCGAATTTATAAAGTTTGCACGGGTAAGTTTCAAATATATATTTTTAAAAGGGACAATTTTAAATAATACCCTTGTGTTTTGCCTTAATTTTAAGTAGAAAATAAGTTTATCACTTTCATCAACAAGACCCCTGAGGTTTGCTTTTTTTAATCAACTGTTAATTTTAACCCTTAAAAGTACATATTTACCCCTACTGGAATTTTTTTCCTTAATTTTAACACAAAGAAAGAATAAATAAATAATAAACAAATTATACTCCCATAATAAAAAAATTTCTACTTATTTTAATTAAAATAAGAAAATTTTTTTCTTAATTTTAAAAAATTTCAAAGTAGAAATTTCCTTAATTTTAACACAAAAAATAATAAATAAAAAATAA
>JANKKB010029990.1:0-31300 GCA_026225775.1 Bursera palmeri | reverse complement strand
ATTTTCTTTACAAGAAAATAATCTACCACTCTACCAGATGGTCAAATGAGTTAATCTTTGTCTTTTACATTGACTAATGAAATAAACATTAGTATTGAAAAATCCAATTGGAGGGGTCACAACGGTCCCACTTAAAACCCAATTTTCTTAGACTCTTATCGTTTTTGTGACATAACTTTTCTCAATATGTATAAAATCATACGTCAACTATTTTTTTCCAACATCCTCTGTCTTTCAACAACATTTCCCCTACAAAACAAAACAATAACAAGAACAAGTAATAAACTAATTTTATTTTCTGATGTGGAAGATCTAACAAACGTGGTAACCACAGAGCATACTTATAAAACTAGTTAGTTAGTCAACATAACAAATATAACATAAGCTATTCGTGCTGATAACGTGTTATAGAACAAGCTTATTAGCGATATAATAAAGATTAGGGGTATATTTGTCATGAGCTAAAACTGATGGATTATAGTGATATTAGACAGTTAAGGGTGTAGCTAACATATTGCAACTAAGGGTTGTAATTGATATTTTATACCTTAGGGGTGTAATTCTAAAACACTAAAACTTAGGGACTAACAAATAATTAACCAAGAGAGTGGGGGAGAGAGAGAAGAAGATGAGGGAATTGTTTCTCTTCGGTGTGTCTTGAAACGAAGGGGAGGGGGATTTTATAGTTGCCTCCCTTCCTGTATAAGGCTATAATAATTATGTAGGTCCCACTATAATTAAGTGGTTGACCCCACATTTACATTATTACTTGTGCAATCGTCCTTAACATTTGCATCATCGATTGCACAATACTTATAATAATTAAGAGGTGGGATCTACTATAATTAATTGACTGGTCCCATTACAATTAATAATTAATAATTTTATAACCATTATTATTATTATTTTGCTTTCAAAGACTTGTATATGTGACAATTATATACATAATACAACCGAAAATGTAGAGGTGACCAATTCAACTTGATTCCAAAATTAACTGCATACAATCACATCTCTAGTTTTAGTGTGTATTTTTTTGTCATGCATTTGGACACATGGGATTATGGGAATTGTTAGAGACTAGACGGCTCTCACCTTGTTTATAACGAATCCAACACAAATACAAAATTGGTCTTTTTTAGATTTAAGCTATTTTATTTCTTTGGTAATGGAGATAGATGTTCAAAAAGAGACTACGACTGCCGCCCAATTAAGGCATCATCGGAAGAACTTGTCGCTTAGATAATAGCTCAAGTAGATATATCCTTCTACACATTAACAAAGAGAAGATAGATACCCAGAGAGATTTGTAAGCAATGGGAACCGAGTATGGAGGGTCTCTACCAGTTGAGAATGTCCAAGCTCTCGCTTCTAATCACTCCAAGGACATTCCATCTCGGTACATCCGGCCAGAACTTGATTCTGATGAAATTCTCATTGATGAGTCTCTTGAGATTCCTGTGATCAACATGGATAAGCTTGCGGACGAACAACAAGTCCTTGATGAGTTGTTGAAGCTTCATTTGGCTTGCAAAGACTGGGGCTTCTTCCAGTTGATCAATCATGGAATACCCGAAGAAGTGATTGAGAAAATGAAGATTAACATGGCAGAGTTCTTTAAGTTGCCCTTAGCGGAGAAGATGGCTTGTGCACAGCCACCCAATAGTATCGAAGGTTATGGGCAAGCTTTTGTTGTTTCTGAAGAGCAGAAGCTTGATTGGGGTGACATGCTTTTTCTTCTTGCCCAGCCAGACTACGTAAGAAATATGAAGCTCTGGCCTACAATCCCCGCTTCTTTCAGGTAATCACGCTGCCAAACTCATTAGAAATATTTTACAAGATTTTCAGGTTTCAATGCTTACAATATACTTCGGATTACATCATTTCAAATAAAATTTATACTAGAACTTGTACACAATTTTTTTCAAAAAAAAATATATATATATATATATATACACACACACCAAATCAGATACTCATACATATAACAGTATATGAATAGTAAATATGTGCATTTAAAAATTTATGTATATGCCCGTAATTATGACCTAAGTAAACCGTCACTTCAGTTTTTTTTTTAGTAATACTTAGTCTTCATTTGGCAACCCGTTGAAGAAAAATTATTTTTAACACAGATTTTTTTACTAATATCCTTTATACCTCTTTACCTTATACATCACACTTTCTTAGTTCCCATTTATATCTACTTCGTTATAAGAAGATATTTTATTATATATGAAAGTTGAAATAAATTAAAACAATAATATTTTAATAAATTTCTTATTATAAATTTTATTTATATATGAAAATCTTAAAAATTATATATATATATTTTTTTAATCAATTTGTCTCATTATAAAATTATATTTATTTTTTTTTCAAATGGAAGTCAAAATAGAAAAAATAAGACAAATATAATACCTTTCTTTGAAATATAATTTTTATTATAAAGAAATATAATTTTATAATAAAATAAATCTATTAAAATATAATACCTTTCTTTTAAATTTATTCAAACTTTCATACGTATTAAAATTATTTTAAAAGACGAATGTATCAAAATATTATTATTTTTTATCAATTTAGACTTTTAGAGGTCACAAATAAAACAAATCTATTAAAATATTATATACTTAATGTTTTAATTTATTTTAACTTCCATAAGTAATAAAATATAAGTAATTATTGTTTACCACCCTTATCTTTTCTCGTTTTTTCACTCATATGAGATATGTAGACTTTTTCTCTTCTCTCATTAAAAAAAATCTCTTCTCAATATCTCCAATTAAAAATTTTGCTAATTAACATTTATTAACCTCCATATTCCAATACATTTATCATTTTACCCTTATTAACATATAAAATATAACTAATTTTTTAAAGATAATATTAAGTTAAATGATTAATTACTCTTGAAATAAATTAATAGATGAGAGAAAAGAAAAAAGATAAACTTCTCGTATGAATAAAAGAAGAGAAAAAGAGTTAAAAAAAGATAAAAAAATAAAGATGATAAGTAATAATTACTCAATAAAATATATATTACTACAAATTTTATTAAAATATTAAAAAGTATAAGATATGAAGATATAACCATTATTAGCACCAAAAGGAAATTGTGTTCAAAACTAATCCTCTCAAAATAAACTTTCAAAATAAAAACAAGTAGGATGAAAATGTTGCTTAAACCATAACAATAGTGTTCTTATGTGATTTTCCCTTAAAACATTTTACAACTTTTCTATAGAAGCATAATAGGAGCTCAAAAACACATATCAAGATCGATTTTTCTGTTTGTGATTTTACTTATATCAGAGAAACCCTGGAAAAATACTCATCAGAGCTACAAAAAGTTACAATCTGTCTATTGAAGTTTATGGCTAAGAATCTGGGGCTTGAATCTGGTAAACTTGCAAGCCTATTTGAAGATGGAACACAAGGAATGAGAATGAATTATTATCCACCTTGTGCACTGGCAAATAAAGTTATGGGTCTTACAACACACTCTGATGCTACCGGATTAACCCTGCTGCTTCAAGTGAATGAAATCCAAGGATTACAAATAAAAAAAGATGGCAAATGGGTACCCATTAAACCTATTCCAGGTGCATTCATTATCAACATCGGCGACATAATTGAGGTAAATAATTTGTTTTACACGACCATCAGTCAATAATTTCAATTACGACTCTTGTAAAAGAAATAGGTAACCGATTACACACTGTTAATAGGAAAGACAACCTTCTTTTCTGAAACAGATTATGACCAACGGAGAATACAAAAGCATAGAGCACAGAGCTGTTGTGAATCCCGAAAAGGAACGCCTTTCAATAGCAGCATTTCATGGTCCAAGTATGAAGAAGATGATTGGACCTCTGCCAGAACTTGTGCAGGACAAAGCAATTTACAAGAGCATGACACATGAGGAGTTCTTAAGGCTCTCTGCAGCAAGGAAACTTGATGGCAAAAACCTGCTAAGCCGAATGAAGCTTGTACTCTAAAATAGCAATCATGGTTCCAATAAGTTACACATCCACTAATGTAATCATCCCCATCATTCCTATTAAGCCGTGTAACTTAGTTATCACAGTAGATACCTAAAGGCTTAATTTCCTTCCAACAAGGAAATATATAATATAGTTACTTTTGCAACTTTTCCCACATCTCAACTAAAAAATCTGCTAAGTAACAGAATAAATGAAAGACCTCAAAGATCCCTCAAATTTCTTAAGATACAATGTTAATTTACGTGTAAGAAACATTATTTATTCAATATTTT
The DNA here is from genome assembly GCA_026225775.1 of Bursera palmeri. Lineage (NCBI taxonomy): Eukaryota > Viridiplantae > Streptophyta > Magnoliopsida > Sapindales > Burseraceae > Bursera > Bursera palmeri. The sequence goes on along the minus strand of JANKKB010029990.1, from coordinate 27,021 downwards.
TAACACTATACTTTAAAGTTTCATTAAGAAAACCTTATAGATAATTACAAAAAAGATTTTTTCGATATATATGTACCCTAAGGACACATGTTAAGGTCATAAGAAGATAATTTAATTATATCAATGGACAAAACATATCATTCTCACCATTAACATAATCAAAATTTTATCTTTTGTAACCTTTGCATGTAACCTTAGGGCACATGAGATCTATTCAGTTCCTAGGTAAAACGCTAATTAAGAGTGATTCATGTTACACATTAACCATGATTTCAAAAATAACAAAATGTTAACAAACAATCAAAAACAAACTTGTAAAGAAGCTATGATCTTCAAATCATCTTACACGAGTATAATATAAGAATTTACTAGCTAAACAAATTAGTCAAGTATAAGGCATCAGCTCTCTAAGGTGATAGCATCAATGAAATATCTCAGACGCAAATTACCCATTAACTATAGTAGAATTCATCACTTGCCCAATTCCCTACAGAACCAATCACAGCAGCAAATAAAACTAAATTGCCAAACTCTAGCATAAAATTCTCAACTAAACATGTGCGTAACTATGCAATTGGTTCTGGTCGTGTAAACTTCTCTATACTGAACCATGTTCTCAGTTCTAATAGCACAACAAAACTTTAATGAGGCAACATTGAAGTTTGAAGCGTTATCCAGGCACATAACTTATATTGTCATACAATTGAAATCTAACCTCAACTCATCCATGCAAATGCCTTTACCACTATGCTATGATGGTATCTACCATCATATTATAGTGGTAAAAGCATCCAAAAGGATGAAGATAATGTTAGCATACAATTCTTTGAACAAATGTATGTGCCCATGGAAGACCCACCAGTCAGCTGTTGTGTTAGTAACTCATTCCCAACAAACAATTGAGCTCAGATCATAAACATAGCATAAGGGCATCAGTTCTCCAAGGTGAATATAGCATCAAAGAAAGTTTCAGACGCAAATTACCCATTAAAGAAATGAGATTCATCACTTGCCCACTAAATTTTAATAAAAACAAAAACAAAAACAGAGATTTGAAGCAAAATAAGCGATCAGAACCTGTCGGGATTCATATAACATCACACTGTAAGTCAGCGGATTGACAGACTAATGAATTTGTATCTTCACCTCGCTCTGAGACCTCAAAAGTTCAATTGCAAAACACAAAACAAAAAACAAAGGATCTAATCAAATTCCAATCGAAACCGACAAACCCATGTAAACGAAAACACGAAACGACGAAAATGGTCAGCTCAGAACTTCTTAGAGGGATGTGTTACCGTCATAGACGGGCCATAGACCCGTCTTCGGTACACGGCATAGAAGTTTCATCACAGCATGACCGCTGTGAATATCTGAAAAGAAAAAACAAAGTACAAGCAAAGAAGACACAGAAATATAGCCCCTGTGCATTCAAAGAGCATATGGGAGAAGTTGTACAGAGAAGAGAGGCTGGGAGATGAGTGGAAGCGATGACAAAGAGCGTTTATATATACACGAGAGCAGAAGAGGCCGAGAAACCCTAAACCTTGTTGCGGTCTTTAAGATTTTTTATTTTATTTTATTTTTCTTTTTTTATGGAAAACTATTAATAATTATCCGTTCATGATATTTTCTCATTAGTTAAACAAAAAATATATTTGTTTTGAATTAATGAGAACCATTAAAGAAATTTTATACTTCTAATTAATACTGAAAAATACTATCAAAATCTTATTTATGAAAAAAACATCATAAACACCTTTCAGACAGAGATTAGGGGAAATGAATGACAAATAATTTTGACTTAAATAAATCATGAATTTTATACAACTAACTAATAACTAAAAGGACTGAAACTCATTTCTTTGAAGGATAGTAACAAATGAAGAAATCTTATTAAAACAAATATGCTCAACGATTATGAATGCTCTAGTACTTGTTTATAATATTTTAGCAAGCGAAAGAAGGACATGGTTATCCTCAAATTGATTATTAGTTGCTATTGATACATTAATGTTCAATACTTTAATTGATAATTTTGCATCACAAAGAGATACATAAATCATATATTTAAAAAGCAAGTCAAGACGTTCAAAGAACAAAAGCATTGAAAAATATATTATTGCTCATATATAAATGGACACTTACAACGAAAGGATTCCAACGTCTAGATATATACATGCCTTCACTGCCACCGAAAAACAAAATGAAAAAGAGAGCATATTCAACTTTACGACACAAAAGTTTCAAGCGCCCCCGAACAAATTGGATGGGTTTGAGTTGGATTGTTGCCATGCACAAAGTAGAAAACTAACTAGATAAAATTTTGAAATCAGATCCCGATATCATTGAATAGTTAAATGGAGCAGCCAAGATTATAGTCTATTTGATTTTCTTTTGGGTCATGTAACGAGGTTGCAAAGCAAAGCAATCTGCAAATTTGTGTCAAAAGGTGCCAGAACATCTGATATATGATGAACCAACCAATGCAATCCGGTCTAGTTTAGCATACACCCATCCAATGTTAATGTGAAAGTAGTAGAGAGCATTCATCATGTGCAATCTAAACATTAAGGAAGATGGAAGATAGTAAGAAAAAGGGGAATATTACCAAAATGAATATCTAATGGAGGGAAAAAAAATGTGGTGACCAATAAATTGAAGCAATGGGACAATGTAGGGATCCTATTCTCCCTTTTGATAGCGAAAGATTAGATTCTGACTAGACCTATTCCAACCCTACAACTTTCTTTGACACCCCTAAGACCTGATGTGCCCATGAATAGATTTGAAGGAGCTACTAATATTCAGTTTCCTCCCATATTTCACTGGAAAATGCTACTCACGGAACAGTCATCATGAACACGCCATATAGTTTCACCCAACAGGTTTGCTACTGAAAGAACAGTCAACTCTGGGAAGTAGTTCTTCTCTGCTACTGGAAGTGTGTTTGTAATTATCACCTCTTGAAACAAGCCACCTGACAACCTCTCAATTGCAGGAGGGCTGTGATAAGAAAACAACACAATCATAACTCATAAGAAATACGCAGCTAAATATTTCAACTTTTAACTTGCATATACATAAAAAGTTGCAGACATGTGTAACATTCAGATAAGAGATCACTGCCATTGTTTGGCATATATCCAAACTTTTAACAGTTTATACGACTCACAACTATAGAATGCACATATTATTGACTGATGGGAAGATATCAAGTAGACTGGGTCAGATCTTGGGACTTATTTATCTTAAGTAAAGCGAGACACAAACCTGAGACATAAATCTATCTCAATCTAACAGTTATATTAACACAATGTCAAAGTCAGAAGCCAGTACTGGACTGCAACTTCAAGTCAGCATCGAACTAGAGCCTTCACAGGAAAAATCACTGAACTTTTCCGATTAGCTCCTTCAAAATTAGACAAGATAGTGGCAGCCTTGATCATTCCCTTGGCTTGGCATAAGCAGAAATGACATTACTAGTTATTAAGTCTTGACTTCTAAGAAGAATAAAGAGATCCTTGTCTTTAACAAAGAAAGAGGAAGTGATGATAACACAATTTCAAAGTCCTCTAAGTTAATCATGTAATTACAATTAATGAAGTCTCTGAGAAAAGAAGAATTAATTGGTACCTAAAAACAGCATGCGTACAGCATGCATAAACTTCTCTGGCTCCTTCTTGATGCAAGAGAGCTGCTCCTTTTGCAATTGTTCCTAAATCCCACAAACACTTGAAGATTAACACAAAAAAGTATATTCCCAAAAATGCCACTTTAAGCATCAAAGGTAACAATTTTGTACTCAGTAAACTTATTTCATGGCAACATGTGACCCAGAAATTTGAAAAACGAAAAATGAAACAAAATGCAACAAATTATCCAAGGGTTCAAAATTTTAAATCCAAGTAAACTGAGATCACAAGGACAACCATCAATGTATAATTCCATAACAGTCCCACTATCTAAAACTCAATAGGCAAAGATAGCAATCATAGTGATTGAAGAAACTCATACTCTTCCCCCTGTGGTGGTGGGTAGATGGCAAAAGAAGAGAATTCTACATAAAGTTTACTTCACTAACCAGCAGTGTCAATCATGTCATCCACCATAACTGCAACTTTTCCTTTCACATCACCAATAAGGTTCATCACCTGAAATTTAAACATCAGGCAAGATGAGGATGTGAGTGATGTACTAACAGACCTGAGAATAAAGAAAAATGAGATGCAAGTTTTTCCTTTCCATCTATAGTGGTTCACCAAAAACTAAACTATAAGTCATTTGATCAGCACCATTCCAGAAATATTACTGATCTAAGCAATCGTAGAAGTGTTAAGATTGTATGCACATGGTGATTTTGGGGATGAAATAATATATGAAGGACAAAAGAAGAGATTGAGATAAAGCAAACTGGAACTGACTTGTAAACTTCTTATACATATATCAAAAATATAAGCTGGAGAATAATAAAGTGAGAAGAGTTGTGCTACAGTTAGTACCTCTGCAACATTGTGTCCATGACGCCTTTTATCAACAATGGCTAAAGGCGCATCAGATAACTTTTTTGCAAAAGCACGTGCTCTTGCGACACCACCAACATCAGGCGAAACAACTACCAAATCATTAGAACAAACCGTCTTGCTGGCAAGGTAATCAAGAATTACAGGCTAGAGAGCACGGAACACACAATCACACAAATGTCAGTGAATAATGCACAATTTCTACTTTCCAATTAAGTGAACAATAACTCAAACAGACTTAACAATAAAAAAATGTGGACTAGTTACCTGACAGTACACATGGTCCACTGGAATATCAAAGTAACCCATGGATTGCCCAGAATGAAGATCACAAGCCAGAACACGGTTTGCACCTGCCTCTGTGATAAGGTTTGCAACCAGTTTGGCTGCAATAGATTCACGCCCTTGGGTCTGGAAAGAATATTTATATACAATGTACAAGTTAAGATAATATGCAAGCACCTAAATGCAAAAAAAAATCCAATGCTTCAAAAGATCATAGTCATGCTTAAAATGCAAATACAAACTATTACTGCTACTAATCGTTGGCAATGTCATTTTCAACACTCATAATGTTCTCCCTTTCATTGACCACTTAATTAGATGATGGAAACCAGCCATTGAGTCAATACTTTTGTCCCTTCTTTTCAACAAGCAAGAAAAGAAAGAGAAAAATTGAGCAGCTGCTCATCTGATTGGTTAGGACATCATCTGAATGAGAAGCCCATCAATATTTAATGTTTTTCATCACTCGAATATTTGTCAAATATCCGTTGTTCAGATTGTAATATCTGATCCAGATATAACTAAATATAGATTTTCCCAATATAAGTTCATCTAAAGGGCACAGCAGATAATACTTGCCTTTCTATCCGCTCTAGCATATCCAAAATAAGGAATCACAGCCGTAATATTCTTGGCTGACGCTCTCCGGCAAGCATCTATCATTATTAGAAGCTCCATCAGATTCTCATTTGCTGGTGGGCAGGTGGGCTGCACCAAATAAACATCACATCCTCGAACACTCTCTTGCAATTGAACATAGATTTCACCATCAGCAAATCTCTTTATGTTGATCTTTCCCAACTCCAGACCCATGTACCAAGCAATTTCCTATGGAACAATAACAGAAAGTTATTAAATGCAAGGCTCCAAGAATAATACAAAAAACAAAACACGATGGAAATTTAAATTCTATAGCGTAACTATGATACGTCTTGTAACGGCTTCTCTTCTTGAACTTATGAGGATCATAGAACTATTAAATTAGGTGAAATCTTGAAAAGAATAACTGGCCAAATGAAAAAGTTATTGAACTATTCATAACAAGATATGTGACATTCTTGGGGATATTTAACTAGTGCCAGTCATGCTTTAAATCCAAAGAGGTATATCACCTCTTTAAATTAACTAAATGAAAAGGTTGATGTCAAATATGCAAAATTCATCAACCATTTTATATATGTTTTTACTCCTAAAAAGAAAATAAATTCCCAAAAACGTCAAAGTGAAGCATGAGACACGTTTTGAAGTGGCGTTCCATTAAATAGCAACTCAACTTATTTAATTCAAAGTCTGTATCAAATAGGAGGACATGAGTTGGTACATTCCCGCCATTAATCATTCCAGATTCACTTAAGTGCAAACACTATTAATTCTTCTTTCCAATAATATTGTACAATGAACAGTATCAAATGGAAGGACAGGGGTTGGTAAATTCTGGCCATTAACCATTCCAGATTCACTTAAGTGCAAAAACTAGTAACTCTTGCTTCCAATAATATCGTACAATGAATCCAGACAGAAGGCAACACCTTTATTCCGAGCAGAGAAAGCTAGTTCTAGTGCAGCAGTTCTGGACCTTCAAACTATATACACATATGTTCACAACAGACAAGAATAGTTTTCATTTGTATCTTTATGAAAATTGAACCTAACTGGAGATTTCTTGAAGTTTGTTTTATGAAAAATATTATCATAAAGCATTTTAAGGAACTTTTAAAGAAGGAGAAGGAGAAGAAGTAACAAAACAAGCAATCTTAACCAGAACAGGAGTTTGTTTCAAAATGTTTGATCAATTCTTCAAATAATTAAATATAATCTACAATTAGAACAAAAAAACCAAAAAGATTCACATGTGATGGCTGTAATTCACATTAATTCTATATTCACATACGACATAAGCACAACACAAATGATGACTAATTTTCTCATTTCTTAGGCACCAACACGCTGAAAAAGACAGCAATAGAAACAGAATTGATAATGATTAACAATTACCTGTGAAAGCGCAGGATTAGCCGTACCAGAAAACAACTTGATCCTGGTACTAGTTCTACTAACAGTTTTCTCCATGCGTGCTGATTCCAAAAATTTGGGCAGCGTCCGTTCGTTAAGAACAGGAACATTAGGCTTCCCATTAAAATTCAAAGGCTCAGACAGGTCACATCTCTGCCACATTAAATAAATACCCGTCAAAGCACTACTCTTCAATATTATATTTTTTTAATTAATTTGAAAAATCAGCACACATTCAATCCAAGTTCACACCTACAAAACATAAACTATTCCACTAAATCTTCCCATGGCAGCAAACATCTATCCTCATATGGAAAACATTTTCCTTCAAAACAAACAGAACCCAAATTCCATACTATCAAAACAACAACAAACGAAGTAAATTTCATCATGACAAACAAACATATAGCTCTCTCATGGACAAGCAATAATCACATATATAATTCAATAATTTTTCTCCTAGTAAACGAATTTAAAGAGAATTAAAAATCAAAATCAAACCCATCATCTGTTCATTCAAGGCATATTTTAAATGCAAAAATAAATAAATAAATGATTAATTAATTAAAAGAAGAAAAATGAAATAACTTAAACAAAGACATATACGTATGAGCATGTGAGTGCTTACAACGGCTTTAGAGAAATGAATTTGAGAGCGAGAGTGGTTGAAAGAAGGGCTGGTTCGGTGGCTGAGAGATGAAGAGGAACAAGGAGAACAAGAGGCAGATTGTGAAGGGGAAGGACGAGTGAGTGAAGCTGAAGCCATAATGAACGAATTGTAGAAGAGAGTTAGGGCTTTGGATTGGTTCAGGTGAATGTTAGGAAGTGAATGGTTGAGAGAGAGCGCCTTTTCAGCCGCTTCAGGTCGCGCTTTGTAGCGGGGATGATGGCTGGTGCCTGGTGGTAAAGCACCTCTTCTGCTTCTTGTTTCTTTCTCTCTTACTAGACTCTCACCTCTGCTTTTTTGGACTTTCACCAATTTAGTATTTATACATGTCAGTTGTGGCCTTTGGGAAGAAGACCCACGACGTCGTTTTGAATACTTAATTCTAATCCCAAGTAGTCCTAAAGGTTTAAAAATTCTCAAAAAAACCCTTATCATTTAATATCCCTTAATTTGTCTTAAAATTTAATTTTTTTGCAGACGTATCAAATAATCTACCTCTACACTAGAACAGATGGTAGGAAATTCAGAGATGATTTTCTTAAAAAAAATTATCAGTTTTGGGGTTTTGAGGGAATTCCAAGCGCCAGTTTGAAGAAATATTCAGGAACCCAAAGCGTTTAAAATTTATCATGAAACCCCTTATCCTTATCATTGGTAAAAAAATCATTAAAATTCATAATTATGGTATTTTATATAAGTGAAATGTATACTAATTTTTGCAATTGATTTCATGTGTGAGTTAATGAATAATTTTGCTACATCCCTTTTATAAAATGACTTAATTTGGTAATAAATCTCTTATATACAAAAATATTAGCATTTTAAGGGATGAAATTTAGTAGAAATAAATTCTGTATTAATTTTTGTAATATTATTAACAATAAGAAAGGAAATTAAAAAAGTTTGACTAATTAAGTAATCAATAAAAGAATTTAACTCATTCATGAACAGAGTAAAAAATCCAATAGAAGAACAACAACCTTTGAACATATAATTCTCTTTATTATAACTCCAAAAAAAAAAATAATAATGATAAATACAACTAAATATGGTTGAAAACTTTTGATAAAGATAAAATAATCTTCATCGTAAGAATTAATATGCATCTTCATGTCTCGAAAGTTTTATATTCATGTATGATTAAGATTTGTTGTTTAATTTTTTTTAATAAGATATCTTTTTCACAAAACACAAATATTTTGCGTTTATAGAGAATTGAAGAGACGTGTAATCTCTTTCATCTTCATGTCATGAATCACGAATGTAGAAATTTGTATTAGAATTTCTATTTCATCTATAAAAAATCATATTTTGCATGTGCTTCAAGTATAAAATATTAGTCAAAACTTTCAATGTTAAAATATGAAATTTTTGTCATACTAGTCTTATTCACCGGATATTTAGGAAATGATTTCAATTATAAAAAGATATATTTTTCAGCGAATATACATATATTTTTTCAATCACAAAGCACGTGCATCACAGATGTACTGACATGATAGATGTATGTACATTCGTTATAAGACAATGATGTATGTACATTCGTTATAAGACAATCTTTTCTCTCGATTATATACTTGAATAATGACTTCCTAGTCAAGATAGGTTCATGAATTTGGACACGAGAAAGAGAAATAGTAGGTTATATTAATTATATCATATCATTATATTAATATGATATATTTAATTAATTGTAAATTGATACCATTTTTATGGTTAATTAGGTGTACCATATACTAACATGAATGCAAGGAAAATGTAACGAGAAGGAAACTTCGGAATTGAAGTGTGGAAAGGGATTCCCAGTCAAAAGAAAAGTGAGATACGCAACGACCTTCCGAAATTCCAAGGGAGAAATTGAGAGTTTCTGCTAGAAGTAGTACCCTTGGTGGGCTCATGCGTTGCCACGACGAGAATCAAATCCGAGTGGCTTTCTGTGGAGGGGATTAGCCAGTCTCAACCATTTAAACCATTACTAATTAAAGAGTCTAATGACTGGCTACAATTTGTTATATTATCCACTCCAACCCTTTTTGATTCCTTTTTTCCACGACCAATTTTCTGGTCCAATTTCTTGGAAAATATAAAGATTCTTTTCTTGTTTTTTAGGAAATTATAATTAAAAAAATGGGTAATAGGAAGATTCGTGATATGTGACAAAGTGTGTGGCTCACAAACAAAAAGTGTAGCTCCTTGCCAAATGGCCAACTTGAAGGGGTCGTCAAAAACTCAAATATGAAGGTCGATATCACATTTCTTTTCCAACGTTGAATGACTGTAATTTCGTAGACTTTTTGTGAAGTACTTATTCTTTGATAGAATTTCATTATCTTCCCTCAAGTTTGGATGAATTAATGTTGGTACTGCCAATTTTGATCTTTTATCACCGGCCTTGATTAGAATCCTCTTGACTAATGTGGCAAATATTTATGGAAGGGAGAAATGGTGAGTTAACTAGTGAATATTCGCATTAGGTAAGACACTTTTTGAAAGCAATTTATACCAATTGATAATGTCACCAAGTTCACACTTTGTCTTCTTGTGGTAATTCACAATTGAAGCTTTTCATGGTTGTCTTGCATATATGCCGGCCAAGACATCAACTTAATTGTTTTGATTACAACTTTCTTTAAAAATTTTGAGACTTTTTTATTTTTAGTTGTTACAATACATTGAATGGTGAAGAACAATCAACATATGTGACTTACTTTTTCATGTACATTGCATTTATACAAAAATAAATATCGCTAGATAAAGTTCCCTTACCATATTTACAAGACCATGCAAGAGTACAAAGTCATATAAAATCATAAAGATGACGGTGTCAGAATGTGAAAACAAGGCAAGTATTGCTTTGCTGCCATGAGGATGAAGAAATTCGCTTCAAGAGGAAATGGAACAATCAATGGTAAAGAAAATGTGATGGTTTGTTCTTTTTTTAAGTCAATTGGTAATCAACTTTTTGTACAGGGCAAAACGTTTTTCAGCAGTAGGAGAACGAAACAAAGATAGACATGTTCTCTAGTCAGATTCAACGAATAGGACATGAATGGGGCATAATATGACATTTGATACACATTGAGACTGCAGTGGGCCATTTCTTTTTGTTACCTTCAGTATGCCCGTGGCTGACCATGAAACAATCTGGCACCAAGAGAAACGATTCCTCTTAGGCTTGAATATTTGAGTTTGGCATAACCTAAGTCATAGTCTTACTTACCGTGCTATTAAAGAACTCTGCATTAGGTGACAAAAGTTCGATCAATCAATCCCCTCCTGAAGGATGATTTGCCAACTCAGGTTCCTGTAACAGAAGTGGATTTGAAACAAAGGAGTGTCACTTAGAGCACTAGATTTAATTGTTTTATTAAAGGATAGTAGAACTCTGAAGAATGACTCTAAACTTTGGTCTGTCAATCCATCGAAGTGGGTGATTTGCCAACTCAGGTTCCAGTCATAAAGTGGCAATAAAACAGAGAGATATACTTCAAAGAATACTGGATCACAATGTTCTACTAATGATAGTCATATTGTGTACTTCGAAACTCTAAAGAATGGTGACAAAGTTTGGCCAGCCATTCCACCTTTTGAAGGTTCGATTGCCAGATTAGATTCCTGTTGAGTGGAATTGAAGCAAAGAGATGTCACGTTGCACATATGATCAAGAGAGAGACAGACAGGTGATGTCTATACCTTTTGTGTCAGATGAGCTTGAGAGAGAGAACTAAGTTGGCAGCTCTCCATATTTGCAAGTAGCTGGGTTATGGGTTTTAGATGAGGAGCACTGCAGAATTGTTGCCCAAATAAATAGAGTCAGAAACAGCATACCATTAAGTATACAACAACTAAATCAAATAAGTGGAGGCACTCTCCTTTTTTTTTTTTTTGTTTTAAAAAAAAAATAAAATTAAGGTACCCTTTTAAGCATTTACACATCACTGTAATACGAAAAGGGTCATTTTAATGAATTCTAAATGTTTTAAATGGTGTCTCAAGATCATCTCCCTTGTCTCTAAATAAAACAAACACGCACATATAGTATACGCTTAAAAAGGTTCATCAATTTGTTATTTGACTGGAGACTCAGCTAAATGGCACAAAACGTTCATAGTGCCAACCCCCAAGCAGTTGGAATAAATTACATTCAATTGCATTTGTTACTTGTTAAATCTTATTTCTCATAACCATATCATGTTTTGGCATCAGCTCCAAAGATCTTGATATTTTTTTTAAATTATATGATTTTTATATCAAACAATGAACTACACCACAAAATATACAAAAATCCCTCACTGTAATATGCTTGCTTGTGTTGGTAATGCAACACTTAATTTAACATGTCTCTATGAGTCGGGAGTGGCTTTCAGCTAATTTTAGATACATGAAGCACAGGCTGCATTAGAAATCAACCTGTGTAATCCATTTTCCATATGTGCATCCAGAGAAGAAATGACCCGAGGCATCTGCTCTAATACCTGTATTAAAAAGGGATAAAATCAGAGGGCCTGCAAATGGTACCTGGCATAAAAAGGTACTTTGTACATGAGGTACACATACTTGTCCGGTATTCTTAATCATGGAGGTTTTTGCCAAAAGATTTTTTGGGAGCTTTGCTAGTTGGACCTGCAAATAAGATAATGTATGTAATACATGAGTAACCATGCACAAAGGAATAGAGAGGCAAACTCAAACAAACGCCAAAATGGTGTTGTAACAATGACCTCAAGAAGTATTCATCTCGTGCACACCAGTCACGCTCATGCAAAAATATCAGGGTGGGCATGAGTTGTTTGAATCACAAGTATACATGTATAGAGACAAACCCCTTTGGGATTTGTAAGCCAATAAGAATCAGTCAAAACAATGAAACCACATTTAACAAAATAAAATACATTGTTTAGATAAAGAAAATTCATTTCAAATGTATGCAGATAAACAAACAGTCAGAAATTTTCTCTTAGTTTATCCTTGTTGTTTTCCTTCCACTAGATGATTCATCCATTGTGCTCGCATCTTTAGATTCCATTTATCTTTTTTCAATGGTAACTGAAAGAAAGACTACTTCTGCCAACATTTGCAGCCTAATTTTCCCAAATAATTCTCTTTATATTTCAAGATATAAAGAAGATTCTTAGAATAGTCACTTATAATGTTCATTAATTTCTCAAGTTATCTTAATTTCATTTATTTGGGATTGTACCCTATGTAGTTGTAGATCATTTTTTTTCCTAATTCTTCCTTGAAAATAACTAAAAGTGAAACGAAGTAATTCAATAATTACGTGATGAATGTATTATATTAGAGTACTACAATGATCAGATTCAAAAAGAAACTTATAAAATATCCTTTAATTAAGAATTAGCAGCACTAACATTCCATGCAATGTGGAAAGAGCAAATATAAACATAAGAAGCAAGCAAATGAGGGAAATCAAGAAAAAGAAAGGAATCTCTCAAAGTTTCAAGAGGAAAATTTCCTAAATAACTCCAACATCAATTCCACATGAATAGAAAAATCTTTACCATTGAAACTTGAACTTTGCATTTACCGAAAAGGCATTTCTGTAAATGGAGTATCCAAAGACATGAAAGACAGACCGATCTAACAGAAGGATTTCACAACCCCAAAGTAACAGGCATTAACCAAAAATATTGCTCTACAGATACATTCAACAAATTCCCTCGAAGATATCTTATATTGATATTGGTAGTAGATTGGACAAAACCATACAAGAAAAAACTCAAAATTTAAAAGCTGAGAACTTTATTGATGCAACTAGAGAATGAATTAATCAACTTTTGGGTCAACCATTTTGTTAATCTCTTCATGCAAGCATACAATCTGAGTACCACTACTAATAACTTAAAATTACATAGAAATCCATTCACATCATCCAAGAGGTTGATCAAATATTACCAACTGTTGGCTATAACTTCAGCAAGTAAAGAAACACGAGTGCAGTCTGGAATTTTCAATTAACAGGAAGGAGTGCAGATAAAGAGTGCAATCCACTTGAGTTAACGAAGACTCTGCTACAATAAAATCTCTTGAACCATCAAAATTTCTTGCCCCAAGATTCCTAACACGCTCAATAGTGTTTTCAACACCATGATGTACTTGTGTTTGATTCTTAATAACGGTAGTCATTAACTGAGCTAATCTATCCGTGGATGGTTTCATATTAGGAACAACATGTGGCATCTAATCAGGATTAGAGGTACATCTGATTGAATATGAAGGTCTGATGGATGGGCAATCATTCTAAAAGGAGACAACCACACTTTTGGGAATGCCCTCCATGACTATATTCCTTTCTTTTGAAGTTTCCTCTACCTCTACCATTCAAATTTCTGCCTTGACCCCTACCTTGCTTTCCTCCTTTATTTTGATCAAAGTTTGATGGACTTTTATCAGAGTTGATGTTGAGTTTAAAGTAAAATACACTATCAACAAATTTTCCAGAATGCCAAAGTAGTCTTTGCTCAAATGATTCTAAAAAACCCATTAGCTCTTGCAAACTCAACTTAGATGTATCTTTTATTTCTTTTCTTTCTTCAATCGCAATAACAATAGGATCAAATTTTTGAGGCTAATCAGTACCTTTTCTATGATTTTCTTATTTTCTATCATTTCACCATATATCTTCATTTGGTCAACCAACTCAGTGAATCTATAATAACATTCTTTTAAGGTTTCATTTTCTCTCATTTTCATGTTTTCAGAATCCCTTCTAAGGTTTTGGAGTTTTATGGTTCTCATCTTGATACTCGTTTGGTAGTCTTGTTCTAAGATCTTCCAAGTCTCTTTTGCTGTGGTAGCTGCAATGATTTTTGGAAATATGGAGTCTGATACTCCTTGTTGAATCTTGCAAAGAGCAATGGCATGTTTGTGCTTCAACTCCCTCAGGGATCTCAAATCCGCTTCCAAAAGCTTGTCTTTACACTTTGGTTCTACAAACCCATTTCCCATCAAGGCCCATAAATCAAGAGACAAGAAAAGGGTTTTCATTTTTACACACCAAAAATATAAGTTTTCACCATCAAAAACTGGTATGTGAAGTTGCAGGACTGAGGCACTTGAAGAGTTTGAACTAGCCACTGATTTTTTGTAATAGGAGTAATTTAATAACATCATGTTAAGTGTCCACAAATAGATCATGCATTGTCGATAGAGATAGATTAACTGGCAATAATTTCATTCAAGTTAAAAACTACAGTGTTGGCAAGCATATTAACCTCAAGGACCAACTCATATAGCCATTCACATTAAACAAATACACTTGATTAAGTTTTTCCTTGTTGTTGTCTTCATGTTCCTCATTTCAATTTCCATATATAATTGTTGTACTTGGTCTATCAGGTTATGAGCCGTACAGCAGTTCGCAAACTCATTCATGACCACCTTAAGTATTTAACATTTTTATGAACAAAAGTTGTGCCTATTAATGATAGTACTGCTTTCATGACAGACCAATATGAAATTAAGAACAATTCGCTAGAGACTTCTCATCCTAATTTGTTTCCTTAATGCTCATAACTCTTTTACAATTCTAAAAGGTTAAAAATTTCTCAACTACGACTGTAAACAAGACTCATCAGTGCTCGTTTCAGCCTCATGACAACTTCTTTCCAATATTTACCATAGGAATCCTCATGAACATGGCTTGGACAAGCTCAAAATTGGTATATTTTCAAACTTTAAACAAACCCATCTCACGAATATTCTTAAAACACAGCATGCTTGGTCCTCAATCAAAATCTAAGCAAACCCCATTTCACAACTGAACCGATCAGTCAACAAGAACACATAAAGAGGGAAAGAGGGGGTGCTTGCCTGAGAAGGCGAGGACTCTTGCATGAGGTGAAGGAGATTGGCGGTGGATTGTATGGCTTGCGAAATCTGATCATTCACCATTGCTTTGGCTGTTCCTTCTCTGCTGCTTGACTCCTTCACGTTTCCACCACCTGTTGATGATGTTGCCATCGTCTTTTTCACTTAACAAACAACAAACCAGATCAAAACCCGAATGCTATTACTTGTCCTTTAGCTGTTCCTTCCTTTGGGTACCGTATTGTAACTCGGTTCTCCTTCGGAACCTGAATTAATTCGGAATCGGACTTGCCCCAACTCGGTTCGGACCCGTTATCCAACAGAACCGGTTTTGGTCGTGTCGGCTTTTGTAATAAAATTTTCTTATTATTTAAGGATGTTTATAATGATATCTGAACTATTTTAATTTTTTTCCGTAATTATATAAGATATTAGTAATTGTGACATTAAATTGAATAAATAAATAATTTTTAAACTGGTTATTATAGAGAAGCAATGTCGACGAGTACTGTTTTTGAGAAAATATGTTACAAGAAAAATTTGACAGTGAAAGAGTGATAGTTTGGTGAGAAATATCTTCTTTAGTGTTTACTTGAAGATCTAATGTGAGAAATAATAATGTTCTTGACAGAAAATATCAAACATAAAATGGGTAGGGGGCAGTAGGTGTAAATTGCTGAGATGCTACTGAAATTGTATGTTCCTGTGAGCTTATTAATAAAATTAGAGCCTTCGAAGTGTAGTAACTTTTCAAAGGCTGAACAAAAAACTTGAAACTATAATTGATCTCAAAAATACTATGAGATTTAAGAGTTTATAAGTGGGTTGTTTGACTGCAGAAATAAGTTGATTTTGATCTACTTCCTCATCTTCAGCTTATACTCATTGAATCCTCTGAACTCACCACGAAAAAGGAAAATTTTTGCGAGTTCTGCTTTTGAGGCAATGAATCAGAAACATATTTTCAAGATGGTAAAAATCGGATGAGAAATCCACAAATTGAGCCTCACAATTTCCATTCTTTAGCTAGCTCAGCCATCCATATGTAGAAGATGGCAAGATAATAACTTCTAAGTGTGGCAAATCCAGCAAGTCATACAAAAGTAAAAATCAAGGAGGCAAGGAAAACGGATCCACGAATTTGATAGCTTTTTAACAAACCTTCCACATCGGCTCTGATTAAATAAGACACTGCCGATTCCGGCTGCCAAAACAACCCAGAAATATAAGCCAGAAAGCACCACAAGGTCCCGAGCAACTGGATTATGCAACAAAAGATGATTAACACATACAATCCTTTTGTACACATAAGAGACTAGCTTGCAACAGTAGAGATCCTCTTAATAAGGCCACCAGTAGTCAGCTTTTGGAATGTGGTAGTCCAAGTGAAAAATGGCATTCAACTGCTTAATGTCTGAATCATTTGTGTCCTAATTCAATTAAGCAAAAACTTAATGCCTGCATTTGTTGGTATTCTTGTGGCCCTAAATATTGTAATAGTTTTTGCTGAATTGGCTCTATCTACGTGATGCTGAGGCTTGCTTACTTGAAGAGGATGGGGCAGATGTGGCCAAAAACATGGAGAGGAATTAAGGGTAACGTTTAACTTCAAATTTACCTATGAAATTCCTAAGCGAAGAAAAACCATTCAGCGTTCTAAAGGCAGTTCTTCTAGCTCACTTTAGTTAGACAAGATGAATGAACCAATCTGGAAGTCATCAATGCATATATTACCAACAAATTTTCTATAAAAAGCTCTTTCATTTTTCTTGAGAGAGAAATAGAAAGACATGCTTGGCTTTTAGACCGATACACTCACTAACAGAAGGCCTAACATCTAAGAATTTAAACTCGATGGTTTAAACAATTTCAACCATGATCAAGTTCGGATAAATTAAATTAACATCTCATCCAAAGTAGCTGAAGAACATAGAATTCTGCACTGATTGCTTTAGACCGATTATCTTGTTGTTTGGACGGACAGAAGGTAGGGAAACTAAAAGAAAATTTAGAGAGATTTAATGGAGAGTAGTAATTGAGGGATTTGCTATTTACCATTTTGACAATAAACCAATGCTCAAAACGCAAGTACCATTAATCCTTCCAAAAGTACTAGCACTAAAAGCAAAGATATATAAATTTTATTGCTGCAATCATCGCAATGGATTCTCAATGCTTCACAATATAAGTAAGAACCAAGTTTCGTGGCATAATTTAAGTTAAACAACTCGCATAACTATACATATCCTAAAGAGAATTGCTAATAAGTTACATATTTGCAAATATGTCAAACCTTACTAAGAGGAAGCAGCAGCCCTAATGGCTTTCTGCAACTCAGACTCCAAATCACTAGCCTGGTTTAAAGACTTTTTCAACTCTGTTTGGCCATTCCCTCCACCATTTCTCTTGCTCCGCCGCCTCTCAGATTCACCAAAACTCTCACTTGATGATGGAAACAAGTTTTTCCCAGTGCCATCACTTCCTCCAGGATAACTCCTTGCCTCACCAAAATTCTCACTTACTCCACGAAAACTCATGGCTGTAACTCCCATTTTCATATCCTCCAAAATTTGCTTCATATCTCTATTTTCCTTCTCTAATAACTCCAAATCTCTTCTCATCCAAAAGCACATGCCTTTCAACAACTCCGTATCACCAGCATTTCTCTCAAAATTCATCTTCTTCACTTCTTCTACCTTCTCAACTCTCTCAATCCCAATCTTATTTACAGTTAAATAAGGCATCTTGACTGGATCTGCTGGCAAATTTACTCCCCACCTCAAATTCAGCTTCACCCTTTTTGTCACAGGCAACACTGTCTTTGCCTTGAGTGAAATTCCACTCAGCAAACCACCTCTTTTATCATCTTTCAACACCAAAACCTTTTCTTTAACAAACCCAATTCCATCACTTGAACCAACCCCATCGGCAAAGCTAGGGTTCCCATTTCTCAACTCACTTTCAGTGCCACTGTATGGCTCCAATTTCAAATCTTGCCAACCCGAAGCCTCATTCAAAACCGACCCATTTACAAACTCAGAACTTGAAGGCGACCCAGGTTGCAAGTCGGCCCCGGAAACGGAAAGGGACCCAGAATTTCTAGGGTTAGGGTTTGAGGAGGTGGTGGTTTTGTGGAGAGAGAAGTGGCCAAATTGAGGCTTGAAATGGAGCAAAAAGGAAGGAGAAATGGTAGAAGGGTTTGTTGAGGAAAGAGAGAAGTGGGCAGAGAAGACGAGAGGAGAGTCGTTCGGTGAGCCGAACAGGCCAAGACCTGATTTGAGAGAAAGAGAGAAAGGGGCGGTGGGTGACGTTGTTGTTATTGCGGTGGAGATAGGCGTGTAGGCGAGTCTGAAAGAAGGGCCAGAAGTGAAGTTGGTGGAGAGGGAAAAGGAGAGGTCTTGAGGAGTGGTGGTGGTAGCGGCAGTGAGAGAACTGGTGAAGGGTTGGTTGAATATGGTTACGGGTATTTTGGCCTTGAGAAGCGGTGGCCTTTGCCTCTGCATCTGCTGCTGATAATCATCTGGTAGCTTTAGGGAGAACTTCATGTTTCAGGGTAAAAGTGTTGAATGATGATTGATCAAAACAGAAAAAAAAAGAGATTTCTTTTACAAGTTGAGGAATTCGATTGGATTGAATGTAATTGAGCAGTGGTTTCAGGAGCCTCATCCATGACCATGAGATGAGTGATCTGCATCATATGGTCATGGATCGTGCCATGTCTTCCAAAGTATTGACTTTTGACTCGTTGACCATCAGGAGTTCCTTGCACACTTGCACTCCACATCATCGTCATGAACATGACTCTCCAATTTTATTTATTTATTTCCAAGTATCTTAATCTCACTGCTTCTGGTTTGTGACTTCAATAATAATTAATAATAATAAATTAACTTTAATTCATCATCCGTGATTTGATTACCTTTCCCGCTATCAACCTTCAGTTATTTCAATAACACTGTGATGAATTAAAATTAATTCTTAAAAATTAATTTCATGTTTTTGTAATAAATTATAAATTTGATTAAATTGATGTATATACCAATGAGAAGAGAATTAAAATCATTCGTCCTTGGCCCAGCCCAACCAAAATTTTCTAAAATATGTAGGAAGAAATTAAAATGATCCCAATTTGATCCATATGTTAATGTTTTTCTCCTTGGGCCCCCTTAAGTGTCCCAACCCCCACACAACAAAGCAATAGATTCTTCAATTTCCATCATGGCTTCTTTGGCTAGAAATCTTTTTATTGCATCGATTTGGCTAAACTAATTAGTAATGAGTTCTTCCTTGAGCAAGGTTTGGTACACTTATTAATTACAATTTTTAACACAGTGTGATACTCATTTCTAAGGTTTAGTAAAAGAGATAATTAATTAAATGATTAATACGAGTTATATAATAAGATTAATAATTAAACGCGAGTCCTGTAAAAACTAAAAATGATTTCCGGCTGTCTTTCTAATGAATGCATACAATCAAAGTATTGTTATTATTTGTTGCATGACTGGCACCTACGTTATTTATTAAATTGTATACTATAAAATAAAAAAATTAAGGATAGTTTTAACATACCTCATAAAAGTACATATTAAACCTTCAAAATTTGTATATTTTTACTTATTATCATAATTAATTTATGTTGAAAAGTATACTGTTATTATAAAAATTATAAAATATTATAAAATAATTAGTTTAACAAAATTTTCAAGATAGATAATAATTGAAATGAATAAAAATTATACAAATTTTAAAAGTTTAACATATATTTTTAAAACACATGTTAACACTATCCAAAAATTAATTAATGCTTAATTTCTTTACTTCAAATAGAATTTTATTTTAAAGACAAAGACACCACTTATCACACACCTCTTCCTTTTTAATCTTATAAGCCAATCGACTTATACACAATTTGCTCGATTTAAGGTAATGATCAGTTGTTACTGGCTTCTAGACACCTTTCCCTTTGATCATCCTTTCATATCCACCAACCCTTAACATATTAATATACCTAAAGAGTGGAAGGTACTATTTAATTTATCTAAATTGTTTAAATACTAGAATGGTAAAAAAAAAAGAAAATAATATACCTAAAGAGTGGAAGGTAGTATTTAATTTATCTCAAATGTTTAAATACTTGAATGGTAAAAAATTAAAATTTGTTTTCACCGGAACTCATAAGAGATCCTTCAAGAATTGATCATTCTAGTACTCTTTCTTTAAAGTATAATATTACTCATCCTAAAATTGTATCCCTAGTAATGCATAATTAATTAACAATTGTCAAGTGAATGTGATGATGATATAAGTATAATACGATAGTTCTAAATAAATGCTATATTATTTGAAATGCGTGATTTACAATAAATTTTTAAATGTGTAGTAACTCTTTTTTAAAATTGAAATAAATATTGTTTTCTCTCTCTTTTATACCGGTGTTCTCCATCTAATTACTTCACAAAATGCAATATCTTTTTCTTTTCCAATATATATATTTGCTAGATCTCTCCTAGCTCTCTTTCTTAGTTGTTCCCATCTTCAAATATTCAATCCAAGCAAGAATAATACATACATGAAAATCCTTTGTATTAGAATAATTTATTCTAGATTAACTATCTACAAAATTCCTAAGGGTGATGTATTTCTTTTAACTACGAGTGAAGGGGTAGAGTTAGTCCTCATCTATGATTTTATTTCACTATAATATTAATCATGGATAACTAATCGCTAAGCCAAAGCATAACGACAAAATAAATTGGTACACGAGATTTATAATGGTTCGACGAATCAAAACTGTAAAAGCTTTTATAGTTTAATTAGATTTTTCACTATTATGAGGTTTTGTAACCCTAGTTAACTTCAAATTATCAAGTCTAGGTCAAGTATTGGAAGTTTTAGACTTTATCAGTAACTCTAAAGAGACTAATGAAATATAAATTAATTATTGAGCTCGACAACAAGACATAGTAGTAAAAATATCGAATAAAGATACCTAATTATAAATAAAAAACAAGTGGCCTTTTCGTTTTTTTTTTTAATAATGTCATTGGAAACTTTTGGAAAATAAGCTAGACAAATGACAACACTACTTTATTCACAAGCTGTTCCCTCTCAAACTATGTCATATATATATGTATATATATATGCTTTGGTTAACCAAAAACTTTTATGGATTTTCGGATCAATATTAGATATAATGTTTTTCATTCCAAGCTGTTAATTTGTCAAAACTCAAAAATGACTGGTTTGACCTAAAGAATAAAAGCCTTTGGGATTGCAAAAGTTCTCACCAGTCTTCGAAAAATAATAGCCCAACGGGACTTTTAGTTTCCAAATTTAAAAATTTTAAACATTGATGATGTTTCTATGCCTTAAAATGCGTACTAATTTTTCATTAGAGATAAAATGCATCACTTGTTTGGCAAATTATATTAGTGTATCCCCTTTTACCTGATCTCCATACTCGAACTTTGTATAACATGTAATTGATTGATTATTATTGGTGTCATGATGAGAATACATAATACTCGTTGTATTGATACATTGAGTTCGTATGTTATCTAAACTTGTTTTTATCAATTATTCAAATAGCCAACAAGAAATTAAAAAAGAAAAAAGAACTATATAAACACTTGTACTGGCATTTTGTCTTATCTATTAAAGGGAGTGAAGAAACATAAAAACTTCAAATAAGTGCAAGTATCGCCAAGAGTCGAGTCCAGCAACTTGAATTTTCCACTGAGACCGTGAAATATCGATTCTAAGACTTTTATTGAAGTTATTATCATCACGATAAACCCCTGAAGAGCCCAAACCCCAGTTATTGCCACAGATAGTCATACTAAGCTTACGAACAACCTATAAAAAGAATAATCTATCACCAAATCGCATATTTCACCTATGATCGTGGATTATTCAACATTTATATCATTTTTCGTATTATTGTTGGGAACACGTTAATTGCCATAACACACACCTACAAGTAGGGATCTATCATGAGTACTGTTAGATTGTCATCCGAATTCCTAGTTCAGCCTTATAAGTTTGCGGTCCAATACTTAAAAAGAGATTTCCAATGTGCTGATTAATGAGGTATAGACATTTTCTATAATGGACTACGATTATTGTTCAAAATTATTGAAATTGTGACTCATTTCTTAGTTCAAGTTGACTTTTATAAGAAGTAAGAAAAGTAAAAAAGAATAAAAAAATAAAGTTGTATTATAAATAGGAGCCATACTCCTATATGAATATGAAATTTTTATATTATACTATAAATATAGAGGTTGAGATAATAAATTTTTCTTATCTGTCTTTGACTTTTTCTCTGTTATTGTGGTTTTTCACATAAATCGTTGTGTATTGCTCTTATTTTTTTGTTATATTATTTATTGTTATCGTGTTAATTTTCTAACAAGTGCTGCTCTAATATTGCCACACACGCTGTCTGCTTCTTGCAAGGCACTCAGCTAGCCATCCCTTTTTCTTAATATCCTGTCAAGAAACAAAGCCGTTTAATTTTATTATAATAGAAATATAACTTGTATTAATAAGGAATTGTTATGTGATTTAAATCCATAATATTGATCACCATATCAAACATCTTAAAACGTAAATAATATGAATTGAACAAATATCAAACATTTACTAACCTGACATGGCACGATATAGATAGAAGGGTTTCAGAAGGCTTTCATTTATTTGCCTACTAAAAAAAGTAAAAACTTAGTCAATGCTTATTTGTTTCATTGATTTGCATACCAAAAACAAGAAAATCATTTAATGCTTATTTTCTTTACTCCACATTAGACAGTTTTTCAATTTTTTTTTAATGAAATAAAGATAACTTAATTATCATTTTTCTTATTTTCCCCTCTTATTATTTTTATCACTGTTTTCCTTATTTATTTATTGGGTGATCTTATTATATGCCTTAAAAATACATGTTAAGCTTTTAAATAATATGAATTGATCTTAACATGCGACTTTAGAACACACGCTAAAGCTCCCTTATTTATCATAATCTTAAACTTATTATAAGAGAAGTACAATTCATATTAATAGCAAAATAGTTATGTGATTGAAATGGGTAATTTTTCTACTTTATTATTTTGAACATGTTAAAAAGTGAATAATATGGACTGAACAAAATATCAAATATTAGTCATGTAACATTAATAACATGATAAGATCATAGCTATATTAGAAGGTTTTCATTTATTTCCATACTAGAAAAGAGAAAAATTAATTAATACTCAAAGATTTGCATACTAAAAATGATAGTCTACTAATTAATGCTTATTACATTTCTTCAAATTGGAATTTTATTTTATTTTTTTAAATACAACAAAAGTACCTATCAAATTTCTTCCTTTTCCTTCCTATAAGCCAATGCACTTATACACAATTTTCTCCAATTTCAAGAAAGAGAAAAGGTAGAGTTGTCACTTGTCACTAGCTTCTAGACACCTTTCT
Source organism: Bursera palmeri (assembly GCA_026225775.1). NCBI lineage: Eukaryota > Viridiplantae > Streptophyta > Magnoliopsida > Sapindales > Burseraceae > Bursera > Bursera palmeri. Next base: position 3,228 of record JANKKB010029990.1, on the reverse strand, counting down.
TATTCACCAAACCTTTTTTCACTTTTCGCCTCCATTTCCGTGCCCTTGTCTGAAACTCTCTCAATACACAACTCCACCCATTCCATTCACCAATCAACGCCGTCCCAGCCAACATGCCGAGGAAGAAGGCTGAGGGAGTCAAGAAATGCAAAGAAGATCGACTCAGCAGCTTACCAGAACCAATTCTTCACCATATTCTCTCTCTCCAGGGCGACACCAAATTTGCAGTCCGAACCTGCGTCCTCTCCAAGCGCTGGAAAGACATCTGGAAATCTCTTCCTAATTTCAGGTTCGATAATTTATACTTTTCCAGGATGTTCTGCTTCAAGAAATTTGTCAGCACTGTCCTGTTCCGTCGCGATCCCTCCATCAGTATTGATAAATTCGCTTTGACCTGTCGTGGGAAGATGGATAGGATCTTCATGACTAAAGTTATCGACTATGTGGCCAACCATGAGGTTAAAGAACTCACCCTTCAAGCCGATTGGGGAGACTTTGTACTCCCGGGGAAGTTGCTGGCATGTCGGTCGATAACAGCTCTTCAGATACTAGGTTTCCGTCTTGAGAATTTGCCAGGAAAATGGTTTGGGTTTGAGGGTTTGAACGTTTTGCATCTCAACAAATGTTCCTTCAATCATCAAGTTCAGGTCTTTGATCCCTTCTCCAGCTGCCCCAATTTGAGGAGCTTATCTTTGACTCAATGTTACTTGAGTGCAGTGAAGGTTTTCAAAATATCAGGACCTCGGCTTGTTGAGCTTAACTTGTCGGAGATTGTATTGAGAAGTGCTGTCAGCTGTGAGCTTGAGGTTCTTGCACCACGGCTCAATTCCTTCAGTTTTACGGCTTCATTGCCGTTGCGTTTTGCCATGGTTGAGCTTCCTTCTCTGAGAGATGTGCACCTTCAGGTTTATTTACCTTATGAGTTCTTTGGCTTTTGGGAGATTAAGGAAAAGGCTGCAAATCAATTGACTAATCTCTTCCAAGTGCTCAGTCATGCACAATCTTTCACACTGGCCTACAGTACAGTTGAGGTATAGAAAATTTAATAATATATACACAATCTTAATAGTTCTACTGCTTCGTCATTTGGTTTCTGTGTACCTTCCGTTTGAATTATTGATACCCAGTTCGATTACTCTTACAAAAAATGGTTTGAAATGTCCTTGGGTCGAGCTGCTATAGTTAGAGAGGTTTACTAGTAGATGATATTTGAAAGAATTGTTGACATCTAATTAATTTCTGTCTCCACAACTGAAACTGATAAGTAGATTTCAACAGCAGCCAGTTCATTTCACTTCTCGTATTGTAGAAAATGAATTTTTCCTTTTGGTCATCAAGATTTAATCAGTGATGGGACATGAAGTAGAAACTTTGTATTAAAACTGTTCAATATATTCATGATTAGAAGGTACCTACCATGAAATATAATCCTTACAACCAAATCCATGGTCTATTTCATCATTCTAAGAAATAAATATAATTTAATAAACGATTATATTTCGCATCTTATCTTTCGATTGATCTTACTTTTTACTTAATATTCTTTTAGATAATTTTATTAACATCTAAGAAGCATATCTTTGTTAATTATAATATCTTTATTACATAGATCCATAGATAACATGGTATATATATGTTTTGCACCTAATCAGGTTTTCTCTTTCTAAGAAGCCAAATAATCATTCTCATGGAAATTTTTGTCTCAAATGTGCCTAGATTCTTATCAAGGATCCCAATAAACTAGAAGCTCAGGTTTCTCCCTTAAGAGAATTGAAGAAGCTGAAGTTGAACATGCGACCCAGGGAGAGCTCTTTAGTGATTCCTAGCTATGTGACTAAGTACTTGCTCAGTGCTTCTCTGTATGCTGCATCTGTAGAGATTGAACACTACAGGTATCATCATCATATTCACAATTTCGAGTTTCATAATAGTATGATTTCATTGTCTTCGATTAGAAATTTTAAGTGCTTTCTACATATATAGAGTTTTTGCCATATACAAAAGAAGTACTGGTTGTTAATTATTATTTATTTGAGTTATTTTAATTTAAATTACTTCTTAATGTCTTGTTCTTATTCTTAATTGTGCTATCAAAATTTCACTTATTCTTCTTTGTGGATATATTCTTCATTATATATAAAAAGCATGTTGCATTTTTTTTTTTTTACTCATGAAATGAATTAGTTAGATAGCATGTTAATCCGGTACTTGCTTATGAAAATGTTTATTTATTAAACATTTTTTTCTCCTGATATTTAATATATTAGTGATTCTTAGATAATTATAACTACTCACTAAGTTGTCAAGCTCAATGACCCTTTCTTAGTTGGATAATTAGATGATCTTGAAGCGGAGTTCATTTAAGAGTTTGAGGTCATTATTTTTTGTTCTAAGTCTAAATAATATATATGATTTTTGGAAAAATAAGCAGCATATGTATCACAAAAAAATTGTCACACATTCTTGTGAAACTCTCAAATCAATAACTAAATCTTGATATGCAACAAAACTTCCTTCAATTATGTACTAAACTAATCTTTGACATCAAATATATTATGACTACAAAGAAAAAAAATTAAACCGATCACAAGCTTTCTACAATTAGTCATCCTTTTATCATTATAATCTAATGATAGAAGTTGTATTTTACCCATTTTGCATTAAATGCAAAATACAAAGGGTAAAAGAGGAAATCTATGAGATGCTTGAACATTCCACATCACTAGTGAAAGAGGTCTTGTATGAATATATGAGACTTGAGTTTCCTCAATTAATTAGATGCGTTATAGTTGATGAATGGTTATGTGAGGTCTAAAAGAAAATCCATGAGGTGAAGAATGTGTGCATGAAGCTCAAAACAGAAAATTTTAACTCCATTTAGAGCCAAGCGATTATTGTACTTTTGCACATTTCTTAGATGTGATGAAACATACATCACACATTCTAGATCAAGTAAAGACTTTGGGTTTCCAGCAAGCCACTGCTACGAACGACAAGTGTTTTTCCTTGTGCAGATCATATGTCAATAGGAACTTGATGAGTCGATCCGCCTATACGTCTTGCTTTTACTACTATATTGGGAGTTATTGGTTCAAATCCTATTATTATCAACAATACAAGAGGCATATCCCCTTCTCTATCGAAAGAAACACTACAAGAAATCATGTTATTTACAACATATATTTACAGCGTTTTAAAAAAAAACGCTGTAATAATATCCAAAATTCA